>JBBIGA010000001.1:40060774-40083577 GCA_037576975.1 Alestes dentex | reverse complement strand
ATCTTTCAGTTTTCTTTTTCTCTACTGGAGATTCATTCACAAGATATCTTTAACGTGATACTACTTTGTACTAACTTCCATTCACCATGAACAAAATCAGTTTTTTGTTTTCTTCATTAGCCCCTTACCCCAGGCCATCGATCATGAGCTGCTCTTCCTCCTTGCCCATGCGGACGCTGAGCAGCGAGCGGATCTGACCCAGTGAGGCCAGCAGATGGATGGTGTCTTGAACAGAAATGGCGCTGATGCTGTAGCTCTTGCGCATCGCGCGCAGCAACTCGCCAATGCTGTCGTACTGCCGCCGCAGCAGGCTGAACATCACTCGCACGAGCTCTGGGTCCTGAATATGACTCTCCTGTGCCCAACTCACCATCGTCTGAGAGATCAGCTCCTTCAGGTTCGCTGCAGAGAGGAGGAAAATAAAGTGGGAAAAAAGGTTTTTGCATGTGTCTCAGCCATTCACTTGAATGGACTAATTTTTTTCTTCATAGTGGGCTGAGAAATGCAGTGCGCAAACTGTAATGTGCAGCACCGAAAGTGAGCGTAGACAATTTCCTGCTGTTTATAACTGGAGAATCCTGGGAATTATGTGAAACACATGGTGTTTGGAGTAAATGGGAGGCTTGGTGGCTTGAACACTACTTACAGTCTGATATCCACAGGAGGGTATGCAATTCTTCACTTTTGCTAAGCCATAAGCAAAGCCTGGTTCACAAATGGCCGATGATCAGCTTGTAAGTTAATGGTTTTAAAAAGACAGCTTAAAACAATTGTAGGTAAAAGTTTGGGCACCAGTGATCAAGTTACATGTTTCGCTGATTTTTTTAAAATGTCAGCTTGCAACTATGGAGCTATATTTAACAACAACAACAAAAAAAAACCCCAACAAATCAGCATGGTTTCACCCCCCAAAACACAGATGTAGAAAGTGGTGGAAATTTTTTTCCCCCCCAAGTATGTTAAACTCAGCAAATAAGTAGAAAATGCTATACTTCTTTATGTATGAGTAATACACGCCTACTGTGGGGAACCCTGTGAAATTGTGAATAAACTGTGTGTTTATCATGCAATTATTGTTATTATATAGTATAACTGCACTAATGGGTTGACAGGTGTGGTAAGTGACGGCCATTTTCTTCAGTGATAGTAGCAATTGCAAAGCTTCTTTTTCCAGCTAATCCTTAAGCTACCTGAGAACCTCATGTGCCTCAAAATCTCTTAGACAATCCTCCAAGCTCCTCTTCAGGTAGTTGAGAGCAGGCCAACACACACACACCTGTTTGGTTACACCTTGCTTTAAAGTCGGTCCTCCAGTAGAGCTCAAAGGCACAATGCTGCATCTGCTACAGCCATGCAAATAAACTCATGAATGAACCCAAAGACTCCATTCTAAAGCACATTCAAGCACTTTCATAGCCGCTCACTATAGAAACCCTTTCTATTTCTAGCCTTTGTATAAGGTAGAACAGGGCTGTCATTAGCGAGCACGCCGTCTGGAGATGTATTTACACGCTTAATTTTCCAATTAAAATTCTAAACGCTCTGACCAATCCCAACCCCCTGGTTCATGAATAGGCGATTAGATCGGCAAGCGAGCTGATTTCCGCTTGCTGAGACGGTTATTAATAGTGCAATATTACACTGCCAGCAGTTCTGATGGAGTGATTTGTTTGGAAGGCCATTATGTAGGGCTGGGGGGAAGGTAGGGAGGTGGGGGTAAACCTTAAGGCTTCATTAAAAGCAAATCAGTACACTGCAAGCTGTGTGCATTCCCAAAGCACAGAGCCTGCTGAAGAGAGTTCCTTTATTGGGGCATTGAATGAGGCTGCTTTCACTTTAACCACTGCTACTCGAACTTACACTGCACAGTGTCAGTTACAAGAAGCAATTATTTTCCGCGCCAAGGAGAAAGCAGCTGACAAACCAATACATAGTTAACTGAGACGTTAGTGATGAGTCAAACCTAGATCAACTGCCAGCTGAAGGGTTGCTTGATCATTAGCAGCAAATCTAAAAGGCTAAAATAACAGTGTGACAGCGTTTGTTTCTACAACAAAGGAAGAAAAAAATGCCTTGACACAAATGCTCGGGCTACATAAATAACAGTGGAGTGGCAGTGAATGAGTCAGCTGATGTTTGACACTACAGCAGTGCATATGTATGGCTGTTTCTGCAACTATGAGCACTTTGGCTTTGCTCACACTGCAGGAAATTTATGACCTGTTTAAACCTGGTCACTTGAGTATCAGGATTATGTCTGTGACTGTATCGTTAGTGACGTCTTTGTGGAAGCATCATGGAACCAATGCAGACATGACATTTCCTTTGTTTTCTGAATAAAACTATTACAAGTCACTCCTACAAGTGTGTTATTATCCCTGACCACCAGCCCATCATGACACAAAGAGCTGTTTATTATCGCTGATGTTTATTACTGCTGACGGACTGTTTATTATCACTGGTAATCTGAACCATGCAAACCTCAAGTCAGTTCTCCCCAAATTCTACCAACATGTGGACTTTCCGACGAGGGGAGCGAACATGCTGGACTGTGTTGCCACAAACATCCCCGGCGCGTTCTGCACTGAGCCCCGCCCCCACGTCCATCATGTGCATCCCAGCCTACAGACCGCTCATCAGACGTGCCAAGCCAGTCCAAAAGCTGACATGTTCAGAGAGGCCGCAACCTACAGCAGCTCTACCAACCTGGAGGAGTACACAACATCGCTCACTGGCTACATCAGTAAGTGCATCGATGACGTCACAGTCGCCAAGAACATCACCACACGCTCCAACCAGAAAGCGTGGATGAAGTGCACATGCTGCTGAGAACCCAAGACACCGCCTTCAAATCAGGTGACAAGGCAGCCCTGAGAACAGCAAGGGCCAACCTGTCCAGGGCCATCAGAGCAGCGAAGCGCGCCCACGCCCAGCAAATCCACAGCTACTTCAAAGACACTCGTGATGTACGGCGCATGTGGCAGGGCATCCAGGCCATCACCACCTACAGGGCATCTCCACCTGCCTGTGATAGTGAGGCCTTCCTTCCAGATGCGCTGAACAACTTCTATGCACGGTTTGAAGCCCAAAATAACATGGCAGTGAAGAAGTCCATCCCACCTCCCAATGACCAGGTGCTCTGTCTGACCGTGGCAGACTCTGCTTGGAGTCTCTGCTTGGAGTCAAGCCGCGGAAAGCTGCTGGACCAGACAACATTCCTGGTTGTGTGCTCAGAGGACGTGCAGAACAGCAGGCACCACTGTCATTCCAACGTGCTTTAAAGTCACCACCATCATCCCCGCGACAAAGAAGTCGCCAGTGTCCCACCTCAATGACTATCGTCCCGTCACACTCACACCCATCATCATGAAGTGCTCTGAGAGGCTCGTCATAAGGCACATCAAGTCACAACCGCCTCCCTCACTGGACTCCCTGCAGTTCGCATATCGTCCCAACTGTTATACAGGTGATGCCATCACCACCACCCTTCACCTGGCCCTCACCCACCTGGACAAAAAGGACACTTATGTTAGAATGCTGTTCATAGACATCAGTTCTGCATTCAACACCATTATTCCTCAGCGTCTCATTGGGACGCTGAGACTGCTGAAAGCTTGGGATGGTACACCTCCCTCTGCAACTGGGTGCTGGACTTCCTGACTGGGAGACCTCAGTCAGTCAGGATCAGGAGCAACATCTCCAGTACCACCACGCTGAACACAGGGCCCCCCCCGGGGCGGGTGCTCAGGCCTCTACTGTTCACGCTGCTGAGCTAATGCATAGCTCGAACCACATCATCAAGTTCGCCGATGACACAACTATGGTGGGTTTGATGAGCGGGATCAATGAAGCAGCATACAGAGAGGAGGTACAACGGCTGACGGACTGGTGCGAAGCCAACAACCTTTCCCTGAATGTGGATAAAACCAAAGAGATAGTTGTTGACTTCAGGAGGGCGCAACGTAATCACTCCCCACTGAGCATCGGCGGCTCCTCGGTGGAGATTATGGCAGAAATGACAAATAAAACCTACTTGACTTTAGTTGACTTGAATCAACTCGTAAACTTTTATTTTTTTACAGTAGTCAGTGCAGTTTTGGCCTTTTTTAAATGCTGAACTTTTTTCTTGAATAATGGCATATACTGTATTTGTATGGTGAAAGTGTTTAAGATTTACAAACTGCGGCTGTATGTAATTTGAATCTGAAACACCGGGCCCTGTATGTTGCATATAATTACAATATGTATTAGTTACTATCTATTTTTTGTGTAGCTTAAAATAATCTTTGCAGGTATATTTCCATTTGACAGAAACAGAACAGTGAAAATTAATATTACTAACAGTTGTCGTACAGTGTAAACAACAGATTGCTTCAGGGCCTCACACTCTTCCTATCTCAGGCATTTAAAGAAACGCAGCTGTCCACAAACCTGGTGACCCTTCAGTCAAAACTAGCAATCAATTAAGTAAGAGGTCAAACAGAGGACAAGCACACAAATGGACTTGCTATTACACAGAGGAAAACCCACACATTCAAAGACACCCAGAGCACATACACATTCTTCGCCCTACAATCCCAGACACAGACATTCAGACAATGTCCCTGAAGAAATCAATAGACGAGTATTGCATGACCCTTGAAGTCTGGTGTTAAAAGTCTAGGGGGTATTCGATTTCACTTTCTCTGCATTGCTGGGACATATTTCAGCCCAAATTTAACGTCGGCTACTTTGAGAATTTCTCCTGGTCACTGCCAGCTGGAGGGCCTTGGCATATTTTGGAGTGCAGCTGGATTTTAAGGTTTGCTTGTGGGTAAACAAGCATGTCTCAGCTATAGCAACAGAACGGCAGTTCAAGGCTGATTCATGCACTGCAGCAATACGCAAGTGAGCAATAAGCAACAGAGCTGAGTGCACAATGTAACATACAGTTTCTTCATCTAAGACATTCACACAGTTGAGCTGCTGTGTGTTTGATTAATCAGACATGATCACTGAGGTACGTGTTATCAGAAACGGCGCAACTATTTGTCATTGACTGAATGTTGGGACATTTGCTGCTGACCAACTAATAGCATTCATTGCATTGCAGTTGGTGTCGCTTTCTGTTAAACTGCTTAATAAGTAAGCATGTTTGCCGTCCTTGGTGAAACAGAAAACAGGCACTGCTTGTGATGGGCTTGGATAATAATAGAAAATCCTAAAACGAGACAAACAAAAAATTCACAGTGTGTAGCAATTTGCTTTTAAATTTACAAGTATCAAATAAGGTTACAATGCTTTGTTATTCTAGCTATTAAAGAATAATAAATTAGGATGAAGACATGAAAAAGGAAGTTTCAAAAATGTTCTTGTTATTAATTTTCTTGTCTATTAAAACGGGTATTATCAGAAACATACAAGTACTTTCAGAGTGATGCAGCACAGATTATTTTACTTGTGCTGGTGAAGACCAACAATCCAGGTTGTCTCGCACACACACAAACGATATATAAAAGTACAAGCCCCAACATTACACTTGTCTGACATTTTCAGTAGCACCAACTAAAGCTAGTGTTTTTGGCTTCTATACAGGCCCAACAAATCCAGCTCTGCTGCAGTTACTGCTATTGCATCTGGTTAGCCTTACTAATTACTAATGTGTCATATACAATGGTAAAGGTTGACTCTTTAGCCCTTCTTAGTAATCTTTGCGTCAATCAAGCCTTATTTTATCCGATGGGAGGACTTGTAAATAAAGGAGTAGTGCTTTTCTTGCACTGCGGGGAAATATAATGTAAAATTATAATGCATGTGGGATGCAGATATTCAGGAGTAGCCAAATATTCAAATTCGTAATGGGCTTGAACAGCACTCGACATACACCAGCTACAGACACTTAGCTACTCCAGCTTGCAGGAGAATGCTGTGGGTGGTTCCTTTTAAACATTAGTAGTGTGCCATTTCAGCAATGAAAGTCATTTTATCTTCAACACATCTATTTGTATGTTGTATCTATTGTATAAAAGCTGGATCCTTTTCTGCAAAGAGCATTACTTGGAAGGCTTGAGCACAGATTTTTGCATAAATTGTTGTACGGGTATATGGTGAATGATGTAATTCCACTATATCACTATAGAATTAGAATTGATGCCTTTCAAATTGGACTGAATTTTTGTGAGCAGAGGGCAGTAAGTGACTTTGTAGACTGAGACAGAAGTGCAGAATTAGCAAGCTAAAACAAACGAAGCTTGTAAATATTAATTGTGTAATAGTAGGTTAAGCACAACAGCATGTGTTTATGGTCCATCTGTCTACCAAAACTGGGTCTAGAATTCTGCCCGCTTGTCATTTATTGGAGCACAAATGAAGTGTTCTGGGATTCGAACCCACAACTTTCTGGTCCAGTAAAGACCCAGTGAAAATCCATATGAATTAAAAATAGTTATTTGATTTTATTAAGTCAACTAATGTTTGGATTAAGGAGGTTTTTGTTAGAGTGGATCTAACATATGACTTGGTTTAAAGAGAATGCACATACATTGAAAACTAAAGTTTTTTTTTTTTTTATCAAATAACCATTTATCTATTGATCTTGTTGCATTTATCATTTGACTCAGTCCGTTTTTCTTTCAGGCCACATTTATAATTTAAAATTAGACATTTTTGTTCCTTTGCATCCTTTATATGTACATACTACATGAAATTGTTTAATTAAAAAAGGAACATTTAAATTTACATGATATGGGCACTTTATTACTGTTACACAGCTCATTTGACATTTTATGCTAGTATTTTTTGTTAAGTAGATCATTTATCATTTCATGTAAGCTATTTTAGTTACTTGGCTCATTTATCAGTTGAAGTAAGTCATTTTTGTTAGCTGGTTCATTTACTGTTTAATGCTAGTCATTTAAATGAAGCAATTTTTGTTATTTCTGCTTCTCACAGTTAAATAGAAATGAACAAGTTCTGCCTTCCTCTGACATGCTCTACTGCTGCTGTTATATGGACTTAACTGCACTTACTGCATGTGTGTGACCTGCAAAGCCTGTCATGGGTTAGATTTCTGTATGCAGACAGCATGTTTTGAATGCAAGTATATGTGCCATGTTATGGTATTGGATCATGAAGGTTCAATAAAAATGGTAGAAGACATAAAAAATTACAGTTAAACAATACTAAAAACTGAAATAAAAACTAAAATATTATGAAATACTACTTCAGATTTAGATCACTGGTTCATTACAGTTTGGCCCATGTCCACATCACTCAGATCTTTATGGCTGCCCCATTTTTCTTGCCTCCAGTAACAATATAATCTATGTAAATAATCTCACCTGTCAGTAATTTTAGTATATGTTAGAATTTTAGTAGAGTTAGAATTTCAACACAGTGAAATGGTGTTATACTGGGGGAATATCTTAGATGACATCCACTTAACACTGGGAGAACTCATCTGACTTGAACTCCGAGAAGAACCTGTCAAATGAGGAGATTGCAATCACA
This sequence comes from Alestes dentex, assembly GCA_037576975.1. Taxonomy (NCBI): domain Eukaryota; kingdom Metazoa; phylum Chordata; class Actinopteri; order Characiformes; family Alestidae; genus Alestes; species Alestes dentex. The sequence goes on along the minus strand of JBBIGA010000001.1, from coordinate 40,076,089 downwards.
TTTACTAAAAACTCTGAATTGTAGAGCTGTGACCTTTTAAGGATTTAAAATCAGTTAAATCATGTTCAGACTGTTATTACAGCTAATAGGTTAAATTAGTTCGCTAGGACAGAGGTATAGACAGAATACAGGATTCTTTGTCACACTGTTACACCATGTCATATAGTGTCAGTATGTCATGTCGTGTTATGAGCCACATGGGGAAGTCTGTTTGAGATTACCAAACAATGTTCCATTTGAAACTTATCTGTGATGATTTTGGCATTACCTGCCAACTACAGACAACACGCCCTGTCTGATTAAATTTGGGGTTAGGGAAAGATCGTGTAAATGTTTTTTGTTCCTCGTAAAATATTACTATAAGATAATAGACAAATGATGTAGGGTCTCTGTCATGCATTATCATTGCTTGTGCAATGCTTCTTACACGGAGCAGTTTGCTCCTTCTCCATTGACTTCTCCTCTGCTCTCTGTGGCTGTCCCTTGATCTTGTACACTAGAGCCAGCAGGCGGCCTTTAATGGACGTGTCTTGCTCTTCTTCTTCTTCCTCCATAGGAATACCTACAGGAAGACAGAAAATAAGACCTTTATAGCAATCTCAGTGAGATTAATCTGGCATATATGCCATTGTCTTGGCATCAAGTTTTTTTTTTTTTTTGCTTTCTCTTCCTTCTTTAGAACCCTGAATGTGATGCATTTACAGATGATTGATGGAGGCACTACTGCCACTGCATTATAAAACCCCCTCCCATAGGTCTCCACAGGGGCAAGGGCCTTTTCAATTATTTAACACCAACAGTTAGATGTCAGAGCTATCAGGCAAGGCCTTGAACTAGGTCTTATCTGCAGAAAGAGGTTTTCTGCGAGACAGAAGGAGAGCGGGTTAAAATTAGGGATGCACTGAAATGATTTTTTTGGACCGAAACCGAAAACCAAAAATAAGGAAACCGAAATAATAATAATAATTATTATTAAATTATTAAAAAGAATAAATCTGTTACAAAACTATGAAAATATTTATTTAGCATTCAAATAATGCACACTATAAAATAAAATTTGAAATAAAATATTTTACTTGGCCCCACACATGAATAGCCTAAAAGCAAGATGGATCACTGGATAACTTTCTTGCCTTTTCACAGACGGAAAGCGACCATTCTGTCATTCGTAAACACACCACAGCACACATTGTAAACAGCACGAAATTCAACCTCAGCATTAAACCCATTCACCAGGGGAAGCAGGGGGCAGTCAGGATCACAGCGCCCAGGGAGCATTGTGTGTGGGGATGGTACCTTGCTCAGGGTACTTCAGAGGTGCCTAGCGTTCTTGGGAATCGAACCCATGACTTCCTGATCGCAGGACGGATGCCCTAACCACTAGGCTGCCCTTCGAGTGGGTGTGCTCGAAGGGTCTTGCCTCTTCTGTGCTTCATACTCATCATTGCGTCATCACTGTTTCGGTCGTGTTATAAAAAAATTTTATAACACGCCAAAACCGAAAATGCATTTTTTGCTGAAAATTTTTGGGGGCCAAACTTTCGCTGCATCCCTAGTTAAAATAGATGTGATTTTGCTAACTCCCAAAAATAAAACACATTCCAACAACGGAGAGAGACTCATATTACACAACTACTGACCAGATATTGTTTGGGTGGTGAACCATTCAGCAGAGCACAGGATGCATGGTGACAGTATAGCAGCATGTGTGGTGTTGGTACAAGTGTACTGGTCATCGCACGTTAATGGTTATTTACACATGGCAGAATAAAACTGGTATCTATGTATTTTACCGTTTATAAAAATTCTTTCAACATGGGTGCCACATGAGTTGTGGGTGTGGTAAATGGGACACATAAGCAGAAGTCATGGCTCTGGTTTTATTGCAAATAAAGGGGAACAGGAAGCAAGCAAAACAAAGATGGAGCACTAGCTCATCCAGAAAGGGGTAAAAGGACAAAGAACAAATAGGCAACAACCTTTAGAAAAACACACACAGAATTCAGACGGGTTAAGGCCCTAACAGTAAAGAACAAGGATCAGGAGGGTTAAGGCTCTCACATTAAAATGATCCACACATTCCAGCACAACACACACTGTGTTGCCACCATGATTGTATCTCTGCTCTGCTGAGTGGTTCATACTCCAAAATACCTGCTCAGCCATGGTCCTCTTATATTTCCTGTCCAATGTTGGATGAGGTAGAGGGGGTTGTCAACATATGCAACAGCAGATGTGCTGCAATCAGTAACTGTAAACTTACAAAATAAACACACATCCTCTATAGAAAACAAACTTATGTATAGCACAATTTCTTGAAAATTAAAACTATTTGAGTTTTACATATTGGATTATAAAACAAAATGACAAAATTATTTTGCACACTCCTTGACATATGTGGGATGCTGATCTTACCACAGTGTAGACGGAGTTCATTGTGGAAGTCGTAGAGCTCCTCCTGAATGTCTTCAGGGCATGGACAGTCCTCTCCCATACTGAAGTTCAACAGCATGTTGATCTGAGACAGACAAAAACACTGTAAGGCCCCCTGCCATGCCTCCCTCAGCCAGATGTAATTCTGATTGACCAGAATTCTAGGACCTTTGCTCCAAGGGTCACGGAAACTCATCAGGATTCTCTATTTAAACTGTTCATGGACTCATTTATCTGTGCCCAGTTTCCAAACCTTGTTACTTTTGCTCGTTGTATGCTTTGCCTGTTTTTTGACCCTGTCTTGTGCTTGTTTTTTAGAATGATCCAGGTTCTACCTTACATTTTCTTTGTCTATCCTTGGCTATGTTTTTTTTTTTTTGATTGTTTCTTCTGGGACTATGATGAAAACTTTCAAACTCGTGCATCTGCATCAACCAAGAATGACTTAACCACCAAACTACATCTATGATGTACTGATCTTTAAAGTGTGAAACTCATCTCTAACACATTATCAAACAATGTAAAGGTGAAACATCAGAGAAAATCCCCTGGACAAAGACTTTTTTTCCCTTCTATCCTGTAAGTCTCAGAGAGCCAGTGGAGTGGGGGGAGAGGACATGCTGAATTGAATATATTGTCTAGCCACAGCCTTGAGGTGTTACAATGAGGTTGGAAGAGAACAAAAGCACTGCTGTGAGCTTCAGTGACAGGCTCAATGACACCCCAGACAAGAATAAACTCTCTCAGCCTTGAGGCCTCTCTGGAGTAAAGATTTGGACTACGGCTTATGGGTCATAAAATCCAGGAACATTGTGGTGTTTTCTAAGAACAAACAAATCACAAACATATACTGGTGAGTTTAGGCACATCTAACTGAACAATTTTTCACAACCACAAAGGCATTTCATTCAAAATCTTTTGTTTAAATGCACATTCAATTTCTTCCTGCACTATCAGAAAAAAGATACTTATCTATCACTGGGGTATGTCTTCAGTTGTCTTTAGCAGATGCACTTAAATGCAGTAAGAGCAGCTATAGTTCACAAATGGTTCTTAAGGCAATTTTTATACATTAGAGGGTACATTTACATTGTACTCCTTTCTACTGTCAGTGTATTATTTTTTAAAGAAACATTTCACATGTAAATGTCATGGCTATGTCTCATGTGTCCCCCCAGTTCTCTTGTTTTGGTTTCTCCTGCAAACCTGATTTTCAGCACCTGTTCTGTGTTTACTCTCGATACTTAAACCCAGCCTGAATCTAGCATCCGCTCTCCATTACGCCTACTGGCTAGCGTGGCTGTTTGTTTGTCTGTCTATGTTCTTTGTAGCAGAGAAGCGGATAAAAGTATACCTGGCAGTCCCTCTCCCACTTTGGAGGGTACTGACCAGGTAGACCCCAGCAGGTGGACCTGGAGCCTCCTGAACTTCCGTCTCCTACACCACAGTGGGCTTCAAAGAGGCTTCTGGAACTGTTTCTGTTTGACTGTATTTCTGAAGCAGCATTGAGTTCAGCACCTCACTCTGGAACCATTTCGACTGACTGTACATCAGAAGCCCCACTGAGTTTGGTGTTTCCTTTCTGTTTCCTGCCAAAAACCTGAAATGTAGTATCACAGGTATCTCCTGCAAGTGTGTCACCTTACAAGATGATGTCCTGGTGGTCCTACACCAACTGCATGAAATGTTTTTCATCTTGGTCAGCTTACTGAGGTGGAGGCTGAGCTGGTCACCATTGTGTGCCCCTCTTTTAGGCCTCCCTGGTGCATGTAATACCACCTCCTACACCCAACAACATACCCAGGACCAACCAGGTCCACATCTCTTTACCACAACACTACAGCAGAGATCCAGCCAGACGCGAAAATGTCTTCCTGAGCTTCATGACCTGAACTTCATGGAGTTCCCTGATCTGCCAGACACCAGGAAGATTGCCTCTATGATCCAGCAGCTCACTGGGTGGGCTCAGGATTGGGCCATAGCTTTCTGGAGAGATGGTGGCTTGGTGACAGTGGACTTCCTTTCCACTCCTTCTTCAACCATCCAGCCCAGAGGCAGTCGAGCGGTGACAACTCCTCCGCCTGCGCCAGGGAGGTCAGTCGGTAGCAGACTTTCATCACGTTCCAGATCCTCGTGGCAGAGAATAAGTGAAATGGGTGAAATGAGGCAGCACTCGTGGCAGTGTCCTGGGACGCCCATAGCCCTGAATTGCACACCGAGCTGGCCTGCTGACACGCTGACCTCGATCTGGACAGCATCTATGGGCTAAGATGTGTCGCTCCACCCGGCCCATGACACCAGCCACTTGACAGCGCACCCAACCTCCTGCCATGCTTGACAGTCCAGTCCCAGGACAATCCTGTGGCAAATCCACTCCTGAACCCACGCAGCTGGGAGCTTCCCAGATTACCCCTCAGGAGCCGGAAGATCAGCAAAACCAGGGACATAGCTTGTATTGCAGAAGAGCTGGGCATCAGAGACAGCCCTGTCTGCTGGAGCAAAGACACAGGCATTCGTGAATGATGCACTCTGTTACACGCTCAACTGGCTTGTAATCGAATACATGGGCAGCATCCCAATCCATCCCAAATCATTCCAATGCTGACCCCCATCAGCCTGGATGAAGCAGAAGTGTATGCGGTAATGGAGGGGCTAGGGCCCCGCTTGGTAAGTGAAATGTAGTAGTTTCTGGGTATTGACAATTTCTACTGCTTGTTTATCCAGGGTTTGAGTTCTGTGACAGTCCCCCCTTTTTAAACCCCTATGGTAAAAATCAGAAAAATTGGAATTGACAGCTGTGAGAAGAACCCGAACCCATTCTGTGCTGTTTGCCGTGGTGACTTGGAGCCTGGATACGGAGACGGAGGTACACCCCCTGTACCAACAGGATGTCCCTCTGAAAGGCTCAATGTGCTGGGGTGCCTACGAGAATGTGTGGTGAAAAGGGCGCACACCACCCCTGCTTTAGAGCACCCAGGAATATCCCATGGTAGTGAAATGATTCAAAGAAAATACTGATGGCCAACCTTCTCTCGGGATGTTAAAAGTATTTTCAGTTTGTGTTCTGTATGTGCCACCACTAAGAGCTTGCACAACAAGTATTTTCAAGCAATAACAATGTCCCAGCATATATGTCGAGGTGGTTCCTCACACTAACGATAATGACTGAGAGGATATAAGGCTGCAAATCCCATCTCTGGATTATGCCATATGTGTTATTTCATAGTGTTGATTTCAGAAAATTCAATAAAAATGAGTAAATGTGTCCAAACATTTGATAGTCTAGCTGTTTATCAGATTTAAACGGGGTAATGCTTTTCATAATCATTATTTAAAAGACACTCTTGCCATAATGCAAAAAAAATGTAATTATTATATCAGTACATGATTGTTGCCATTCTACGGCAGTGCCAGAGTGTCTTTAGAGAACGGAAATTCCCTTTTGCTGATGTATTTTATTAGGAGAATGTTCTGAAAAAACAGCTGCTTTGGAGTAGATTTGTGGGCAGGCAAAGCAGATACCTGACTCTCAAGGGAGATATAGGGTATAACTGTGCTAGATAGGAATTAAAGTAAGTAATAATTTTTTTTACATGCACATAGTTTTACTTCCTGCTAACTTCTGGAATGACTAGAGTGACTGAATATTCAACTGAATTCCCTCAGGTCATAAAAATGAAGAATTATCTTAGATTCATCTCTAGGCTAAGCTGTAAATTCACACTATTTGTATGTAATAATGTTTGAAGTGTGTTGTGATGTTTTGAAATGCCCTCTGGATTAATCAAGCCGTTTTTAAAGCCTGTGACACCCAGCCTTGCCTTCCCAAAGTCTGTGTAGAGTGCTAGTAGATTAGGATAGTTTTGGTTCTAAAGTCTCATGGCTGAGACATGATCAAAGTCACTGCAAAATACTGCATATACACCTGATTATGAACTTTTAAATTTTGTTTACACTGAGATACAAGCAAATTGCAAAATACTGACAATATTAAAAGCAGTATTTGTAGCAAGCCTGTATTTATACAAATATCCTAAAATTCAAAACACAATGTATTCAACTGCAGTGATGCTGATTTTTCAACACCTTTATGAGCTTTATTGTAATATTATGACACAGAGATTTGAAGCATATAGCCACTTATTACAGATATTAAGGCCAGATATTTTATTCCTTTGACTATGACTATTTTAGAGTCTTTTAGTAATAATATGATCTCAAGCCACTTTTTGTCTATAATGTATTCAAAAATAGGAACTAAGGAAAGATTTACCTGTTCCTGTGGTGGTGACCGAAACTCTTTGGTCTTCTTGGCAGTGACTGCTGCAGACATGTTAAGAGCCAGCATCAACTCGTTGTATCGGAACTTTTGGTTGTACTGCAGCTTTGACACAAAAGTATCAGAGAACGATACAATGGCCTCAATACGGTGGCGAAGCTCACAGTCACAGAAGTAGTGAAGAAGTTCACACATCTGTGGAGCAAGTTAGAGAAAAGGTATGAATTTATTATTCTTATTACACTACTTCAAAAATGCATCAAGAAAATGTGTTCTTTTTTTTTGTGCTAATATACAGAATACATAGAAAAATGTTATTTTGTATTGTGCATTTTCTCTGAACAAGACTTTCTGAACCTATTAAGCTAATACACTTAAAAATCAAGAAGGTTTATAGCCCACCAAGCAGTGTCGTATAAAGTAGAGATGGCAATACTGGTTTACGATACTGGGCTGATATGAACGGAAAATGCTAAACTGAATATTGAATCTAACAGCATGAAATAGAACATGTGTTATGAGTGGTCATGTTGTAGCTGTACATTTAGTTCTGTGAGTTAGCAGAGTATTTGATGAAACTACTTTTCATTTTAAGTCATGTGCTATAATTAAAATTAGTTCTTTTAAACTAGTGATTTTTAAAGAAGAATGTAGTTGTATTCGACCATACTACTAGCACCAGAAAATAAAAACAGCATCATGCAATCTCTAGTGCAAAATGCATCTAATTCATCATGTGGCTTTAAACCACTTGTGATACTGTAGGACATGCTGGTTATCCATAAAAATGGACAAAATAAAGGCTTCAAGATGTCTGTTTTTATCTATGCAATGCATTTTTGTCTATTTTTGCAGATCATTTTGCAGTTTGAAGCTACTGTGTAATGTCACAAATGGCGGATACACTTCCATTACATAGCTACATTACTTAGCTCCAGGGCAAAACTAAAGAAGTAAACATTAAGACACCAAAAATGCCATTCCTGAATGGATTTGGCATGAGAGTAGAATTGTTTAGAATTAACTGTTTCTGTACTAAGACTGTACTTTAACTACTTATATATACAAGTGTGTCCATACCTGCCGTTTGACAGACTCAGGTAATCTCTTTTCTAACAGTCCTTTGATGGGCTGTTTGGTCTCTTTGGCTTCCTCCTCGCCAGCCTCCACTGCCTTCTCCTCTGCTCCGGTTACGCCTTCTTTCTCTGTAGCTTCCCCTTCTCCGTCCCCCTTCTGCTCCCCAAACACATCCGGCTCAATCAGGAGCAAGATCATGTGAACATCTTGGCTGGCTAGCACACCCATGGTTAACAATGTGCTAATCAGTTGAAGAATGGGCACGAACTGATACTCCACGCTGCCCCCTACGGGGTCTCGAATGTGGTCTCCACCGCCCTGAACAGCCTCGGTTAGCATGCTAATTGCTTTCTCTCTCAGAACGTCCAGAGGGATTTCAGGACTGTAGAGGTGCTGGTCACGCTTAGTGCTGATGAAACAAGGTGGGGCAAAGCTAAGCTTGGGCTTTAGAGATGTGCTAAGTCCAACACCTGGGGGCTGGTGTTGCTTGGAAGCATCTGGAAAAAGTCTGATGCTGCGGGTGTCTGGCGTGACAGGGATAATAAACTCATTGTTCATCATAAGACGGGCAGCTTTGGCTGTCTCCAGGTGAATGCAGATTAGAACATTGTAGAAGCCTTCTCGTAGCATGCCAGACAGATATTGGTTGTCAATAGCGTAGAGGAGCTGTGATTGGTCGAGGTGGCTGCAGAGGGCATGGGCAACGCGGGTGTTGCCAAGGGCACAGAGAGCACAGTAAAGCTTGAGCGTGTGGTAATGGAATTTGCGTAGATCTTCCTCCTCAGAGAGTTCCATGATGTCCACACAACTGCACAGAGAACACAGAGTTGTGTTTTTTTCTGAAACCATTTACTATATACAAGGTTCATTTAATTCAGGCAAATTATATTTATGGCTTCTGAAAACCTTTTTAATACCAGAGGTAATGAAATTTAAGACCACTTAAGAACACAACAGAATTCATGCAGCTAGCTCAACAAATCCTGGCAACCCTTCTGCATCCTTTGTAACCATCTCCACAGGAGGTAAAATTTGCAACTAAATGAGCAACACTATTTTTTTGTACTAAATTACAGACAAGTACCTCAGCAACACAACATTTAGTAGCAATGCTCTGTTATATATATATATATTTAAGAACCAGGGTGAAAAACATAAAAATGACTTTTATGACTTTTTAGAGCCTTAAAGTCATTAAATTAAATTAAATTTTAAGGACTCAAAGATCATTTATATATTGTGAATTGTTTTATGAGTCTGCCCTTTTTGTAGTGCACTCTAACAATCCCACAGTAGACTAGAACAGTTTGTTATGGGCGTACATAAAACAGCTATAATGAACTGTTTCTCATGAGATGGAATTTTAATATCATTGCAGAGGTATTTTTTATTGAAAATCATTTACTTGAATCATGAATTCTGTTCCCTACAACAGTGTTTCATGTAGTGCCTCTGGTAGTCCAACATTGGGAGCAGATTTTTAACACAATGATAGTTTGTCCATGCAAGCAGTTAGGACATTGGACACAGGCTTACTGAACTCATTTCATACTGGAATGAGCTCAGTATCTGTGCCCAAAATTGTTAATGTAGCTAATAATTAAAATGCAATGGGGGTCAGTTCATATTATGCAAATGAGAATATGTTAACTGATCCCTTTTAATTTGTATTTACTCATTTCATTTATTTGAACCATTAACATTTTGAATGCCATATTTTAGGGGATTTAGAGTCTTGTCCAGTAAAATTAATGCATTAAATTTGAATGAATGTGTCTATAGTAAAGAGTAAATTCTGTGAGCAAACGAGCAATCTGTAGAGAGACTTATAAACGTTATGTGTGTGTGAGTCTAAGTGTGCACCAACCGGTTCTCCTCAGGTATGTGCACCGCCAGCATCTGTAGGGGCTCCAGGCACTGCACCTGCCAGCCATGTCTTTCGCTGACCCGTGCTGTTTCCACCTTCAGGAAGGTGTTGGGCATCCGGCTCCACAGCACTGACTTAATGGTCTGGACGTCCAGCCGAGGTGGACACTGGGGGACTGGGTTCTTGTGCTCACTCTTAAAAATCGCTGATGACAGTGGCATAGCATTCTGTGATGGGCAGATTATATAAAGCAATTGTGATGTTTATTAGCATATTAGCTTGTAAACAGGATGCAAGCTTTGACAGAGCAGGGGTATAATGTATATTTACAGTGCACCAGGGACGTAAACCTCCAACTAGGTTTTTTAAACACTGTTTACACTTTATCTAAAACATCTTCCTTGTTGGTCCACCTTGCAGGTGAATGTGTAGAGACTATAGCCCACGCTCTTCCTGCATAATTTCTGTTAATCATCAGCCCTTAATCAGAGGTCAGTTTTTGACCACAGGGTAACTGCTGCCTGAATATTTTCGGCTGGTGGACCAATCCCCAAAACAGCAGTGACACTAAAACGATTAAAACCCCAGAGACACTGTAGCGCATGATATATCAGTACCAGCGCAACACACACTAACATGATGCTGCCGTGTCAGTGCCACATCTATGATGAATGGTTTGCCATCCAAATAACACCTGGTTATTTTGTGGTCCCTTTATTTTGATGGATGAGTAGAGGGATCTCATAAATTGAGCAGAAACAGATGGGCTATATCAGTAACTGTCAAACCTGCAGAGTACACTTAGATGGTCGTTGCTTCAGATAAAATGGTTAGTGAGCATGAGTATTTCATCAAGCTACTTTTGGTTTTTCTTATTTTGGGCAAAATAAGCAGTACTTTTTTGAGTGTTATGATATAACAAAGTTGTGTTATATCATAAAAATAGTGAATTCAAAACAGGATATTTTTGCAGTTACATTTGCTATATACTGACTGCATGAATTGGGGAGTGAATGGTCCTCATTGAAACCTTAACAATATTTACAAGTAACAAAATACTTTATTTAGGCAATGTTTTTCCCTGATATGGGCCCTTTGAAAGATACAATACAGTCTCCTCACCTCTATGCGCACTGTTATCTGAGACAAATTTAGAGGAATCCAACTTGGGCTAGAACTAAAATGAATAACTTCTTAAATCACTGACAGGCCTGTTACACTAACCTTGATCTTGGCCAGCTCGAACTGGAACAGATTCTGACTGGTGGGTCGAATGAAAACTGCAGGGAAAAGCTTTGTGTTGGGCTCCACCTGGTCAACAAACACAACACATCTTCACATCACTATTCTGTCCCTTCAACAGAAACCAAATAATGATTCAAATAATAAGAAAGCAGTGAAGTATTTGATATCTTATTTAACAGAGACATGAAAACAAGAAGCGACATGGTTCAGCAAGCGTCTGCCAGTGAGATAAAAGGAAGGAGTGACTGTTTGAACAGTTCTACACTATGTGTTACTTCAGCTGTCATACAGGCGCTTAAGTCCACCAAAAGTCACAAATACACGTTGTGCACTAAGCTAGCCATCATTATCAGAATTTTGTCGCATTCTGATGTTGTCAGATGTTGCATTCTGATTGGCTATCTACACATCCGATTCCACGTGGACACACTTCCGCGCCTCGGGTTGTATCCACTTGATGGTAAACTTGTGCTTATCATGCTGAAAGCAGTTGTTTATTCTTTAGGGTGACAATAACTAGCTTTTCAAAGTTAAGTGGTCCTTTTGTCAGGCGTAAACACACCACACCACAGTACAAAGTGTGAACAGTGAAATTCTTCTGTGGATTTAATCCATTCACCTGAGTGAAGCAGTGGGCAGCCAGCGACGCAGCGCACAAGAAGCACTTGCAGTCCTGGGATTCAAACACGTGACCTTCTGATCATACATGTAACTCCCTGACCACCAGGCCACCAGATGGCTTGAGGAAACTGGCTTGAGGAATCATGAAGCTCATGATTTCACATATTTAAAAGTGATTCAGGAGTTTTTAAAGGAGTTTTAGTTGCATATTGCCAGGTGCTTGCATACTGATGCTGTTTTTCTTTGTATCGCATTTTGAAAATCACCAACCCCAATATACGGCAGAAAAAGAATGCTTTGTGATTGGCCCTTTCACATGTCAGTCACGTAGTCAAAACACTAAGTGACCAAAGCATCCAGACTTTCTACTGATCAGAAGACAGACATCTGGCTTATGAGCCTACAACACACTGTCTCTTTGAAAAATTGGATAGTTCATTGATATTTTGCAAAACAAAAAGCTGACAAAACTAGTTGCCCAAATTTAATTTAAGTTTGAATATCTCCAGTCCCTTTTTGTGTAATCCCTTGACAAATGCATATGCTTGAAGGAAAGAAATGCATCTGCATATTCACACTTATACATAATGACAGGCAGGCAAAATGTATGTGTATCAGGCAAAAACATCCTCAAATCAAGACATATTCTCAACATCGCTGTGCAGCTGCTCAGAACTAATGCAGTATGTCAGGCTTTGAAAGTTTGAACATCTAGGAGGAAAAACAAGTAAGCAAGAGATATTTTCCACTGTAAATTACATGCAACGTTAATGCCCAAAGACATTTAAACTGTCGTACATGACACTGTCTAATTTCAATAAGGCCACTTTATCAGAGACTGTATCTCTCCTCTGAGCTTGTATGTGTGTAATGTAATGCTAAGAAATCTCTGATGTGTGTGTGTGTGTGTGTGTGTGTGTGTGTGTGAGCGCGCTATTCAGAGAGCTGAAGAGGCAGAGTTCTACTACTTCTGCTTCATCAGCCATTGCTCCTGTACCAGCCAAAGCCAATTTACACAATTCCCTTAAAAGAGTGAGCTTGTACTCTGTGACGAAGTAAGGTGTGTGTGTGTGCGCGTGTGTGTGTGTGTGTGTGTGTGTGTGTGTGCGTGTACTGGAAGGGACACGTGAAGCAATAGAAAATCAAAAGAGATGAACAGTAAACTGAGGTCAGGTCTGGATAATGAGGATAATGGGATAATGAGATAATGGGAGAGAGAGAGAGAGAGAGAGAGAGAGATGATATCATGGTAACCAGTTTGAATGCAAAATCTCATTAACTAAAACCTTTACAAAACTTCACATAGAGAAATGTATTACATGATCTCACTGACGAAAAGACTGGAAGCAGAGTACCAGCAAGAGTGAAAGGGAAGGTGTACAAGACGGTTGTGAAGTCAGCTTTGTTGTATGGGTTTGATGGTTTGGAGACAGTGGCACAGATGAGGGATGAGTTATGAAGTTTACGGCATTTAGCAGACGCTCTCATCCAGAGCGACGTATATCATTATTAGAGGGACAACCTGAGTTTAACCTTTTGGAGGAAAAGTCAGAGACATGTGCTGAGGAGAGACTCTGAGTATGTTGGGAGAAGAATGCTGATGATGGAGCAGCCAGGCCTGGTAGGAGGTTTACGGTTAGGGAAGGCAGCTGCTCAAGTTAAATGGACTATGAAATAAGATACCCACAACAAGCAAAATCAACAAAAAGCCAATAAGTACTTCACAACAAAAGTTCTCCATGACAACCCAGAAACTGTAGTGCTAAACATCACTATTAAAGACAACCAGTAGGTAATGTGTAACCTACTTTTCTTCATGCCTAAGCCAGTCGACTGGATTAAATTAATACGTGAAATATTCCCCCACATAAAAAGAAATGAAACAAGCAAAGGAAGACAAATGATTGGGAATGTCAACTGAATTTGTCAAATGCACATCAGCCACAACACTGAATCACTGAAGAAAATAACATTAATTGTCTTGTTGCACTGGCATCTGTCAAGGGCTGGGATATATTAGGCAACAAGTCAGTTCTTAAAGTTGCTGTGTTGGAAACAGAAAAAAGGAGCAAGTGTAACAATCTAAGCGTTTCAGAAACATGACAAAGAGTGCAACATGTTGACTTGGCCTCCAAATTGCACAGATCTCAATCCTATCGAGCATCTGTTGTATGTGCTGGAAAACTAGTTTGATTAATAGAGGTCTCACAACTAACAGGACTTACACCTTGCCTCGACAGGTCAGATCTCTGCAGGCGATACGAGGGAGGCTGATTGATGTTTTGTCAAAATGGAATGGTAATTTTTTCAAGATAATGAAAACAGCATCCCAAACATCCTAAACGTCTTCAAAAATATGACGTTTACCGTGTCAAAGAGGAAAGCTTCACCACCACAGACAACACCTACGAAATCTTTCTTCAGCGCCCAACAGCAGCACGACTGGAACACATGCCTTGATTTTAAATAGGGAACTTTGTCCTCCCTCCAACAAAAATGAGAACAGTCAGTCAGGAGGAGATCAGGGAACTGCAACAGGCCATGAGAAAACTTAAAGAAGACAACCAGTATTTGAGGAATGGATTCAGTGAGAGTAAGAGAGAACCTGGGAACAAACGCACAGCTCTTCTAAACAACACAACCCATAAAAACACAGACATTCCCAACTAGTTTTATATGTAAACATGGACTCCAACCACATCAAAAGTCGTTGATCCGCTGGCAAATAGGGCTCACGGAGTTTAGTGGATTATTCATAGAGGAGCAAACAAACTTCCTCAAAATATCCTCATTCAATGTATTCTCACGCATCACGACAGACCTACACACACAAGTAAGCCAAATCAACTCATCCCAAAACCTTCGCCACTGAACACCCAGAGAACTGAGAAAAGTTTTAAAGCTTCTCCCCACAGTGCACTACACACCCCACACCACCTCTCCAAGTGGTGGCCACCACAAACACAGCCCATCCCTAGCGCAGTACCACAGCCTGAGAGTTACACTGCGGTAGCTTCCTTATGATCTAAACCAGCACCTACCCAGCTAAACTCCAAACAGATTAGAATCATTATCACTCCTCTCTGTCTTAACTAGTGACTTAACTAGTTTCTTTATTGGTGCTACTGTCTAATTCCTAATTTTGTTTTTTTTTTGTTTTTAAATGTACTTTTAACCAGAGTATTCATGTCTTACAAAGAAAATACTAATTACTATTAATTAAGATGAAAGATTATTTATTTATAATACTTATGTGATGCATCTTTGTGAAACATCTTTGTGATTTGTAACTGTCTGACATTGGCTTCTTAATTATTTGATGGAATATTCAAAGATAACTCTCATCAACATTTGGTTTAAAGTGAACTAATCCGGATTATACATATATAAGTATTACAAATATAGCTTCTTCTATCCAAACCACTATCTAGAACTGGATGTATCTCCTACAAAACCTGCACAAATCAAAATGTGCAGAAACTCTTGTTTTATACTTGTTTTTTGTTTTTTTACACACCTCCCGTAAATTCTACTCATTACTTAGAAGACACTTTTGAAAGAATTTAGTTTACAATTGACAAAATAAATGCAAGATTACTTACATTCGTTACAAGCTTATATCCCATCATTTGAGAAGAAAATGGAAAAAGCTCATGTCATGTTGGGCATATATGTTTAGGAGAGACACAAGTAACATCACATTGAGCAAAATACACAAAATACACAGAATTACTCTCTTAAGTCAATCCCATGCAATATTGTCTCATTTTTTTGTATTGTTTGATTATATATA
>JBBIGA010000001.1:40047192-40060674 GCA_037576975.1 Alestes dentex | reverse complement strand
TAACACTGTACACCACACTATAACACTGTACACCATACTATAACACTGTACACCACACTATAACACTGTACACCATAACACTGTACAGCACACTATAACACTGTACACCATACTATAACATTGTACACCGCACTATAACACTGTACAGCACACTGTAACACTGTGCACAACTCTATAATACTGTACAACCGCAGTTTAGTTTAAAACATTATACCCAGAGCATCCATTCGTTATTTTAAACAGCCAGCTGTACAGATGGAGATTCTCTCCCAGCAGGATCCAGCACATCTTCTCCCACAGGGCATAACAATGCAAAACCTTTTCAAATACACAAAATAGGTTCTCCACTCCCTTCCAGACTTGCTGTTGTTGTCTTTGGCTTTACGTTACATTAGCTTCAGATTATTTTACTTTAGGTTTTTTTTGCGTGTTGATGCGCTGCCACATAGTTGATCTTTTTCTGACATCCTTGCTGGGACGCATCAGAATCGGAATCAAAATGAGAAAACTATTGATACTGGAGAGAATTGCTCACGCTACAACCACACAGACACAAAGACAACAGCAACATAAAATAGAATATAAAGCAAAAAAAAAAACTCTCCAGAAAATACTCTGTACTAAATGCACTGTGCTATTCGGATATAAATACTGTGCATAAATAAATAAAAGTACTGCTGAAGAGTTTACTAGTTAACACAAAGAGTGGTTTGGAGTACCAAGTCCATTACCAAGCACATAATGGTGACATAAGTAGTTGATACTGCACATGATAATACTGTTGTACATAATAATAAAGATATTATAATCATAGTGATATAGCACACAGGTAGCAGCAGGTTATTTCTCAGGTTGCCGTATGGGTGTGTGACAGGGGGAGGAGTGATAGAGTCTGATGGACACATTAGCAATTACACTACAAAAGAAATGGGGTCACATGCGTCCCAGAGCACTTTTTCAATCACAGTGCGTCTTGGTGGTCGTTTACACTTGTATTTTTCAAAACCAAGTGTAAATGGGCCTAATGACGGGGAAGCTCTCATATGTGCTGGACAGGGCCTCTGGGACAGAAGTTATGAACCAGTGGTCTGAAGTATTTCTACTTCACAATCTTTTTATTTCTGTTTCATTGCAATACAGAGACAGGTACTGTAAGGGTGGCCAGCGAGTGAGAGGAAAAGTCGCCACATCCCTGTTTCGACGTTAGAGACAGGGGAAGCAGTGGTTTTGTTGGCTGTGGCATTCCACGAGCAGCTAAAGGGCACAGAATGATTTAAATGTGTCCCTCACTCTCACTTGAATAGAATGTATTGCATGAACTATTGCTGCAAGTAGAGGAGCCTTTATGTGTATTGTATTCTTGTAGAAAGTCTATATACATTTGAATCAAGCAAGTTCAGTGCACCACTTTTTTCAGTGCAGCTGTGAACTGTGAGTGTGTCAAATGTTCACACTCTGGTCCTGCTGACTCAACCCCAGAGCAGACAGTGTCTTTACACTCGTTTTCTTTCTCTTGCCTTCACTTACATGCACATGCATATGGCATTTTGTTCTGTATGTCATATCTCCTCCTTCACTTCTCACTTTCTGAGCGAGGGAGTTTGTTCTCAGCTAGAACAGACGTTTAGTTTTAGCCAGTGTGCCATATTCCTATGTTATCTGTACTGTTCATGTGTCTATTCATGTGTCTAATCTGTAAATACACTCTGCTTGATAATGCTGTGCTACCTGTGGGGTTAAACAGACTAAAGCAAATGTGAATTTATCCAGCTGTAGGCAAAACATGCCCGTACATGGTGCACTGCAAGAGCACAAACTGGTATGTGTGGAATGAAATCTCATTTGTCATTTGCATTATGTATTTATAAAGAATATATTAATATAAACATGTGGTGTTATAAATACTTTATGAACTAATTATCATTTCATCAGCAGTACTCCACTTTTTCACTTCTGCTGATCACTGTATTAGTATTTATTTATATTTGTCACTCAGATGTCAGTCGTTTGTATTTTCATTATTTATTCATAAAAATGTATTTGTGGGAGTTGTTGACACAGTGGTGAAATTTGTACAGTAAAAAAACTAAATACATGAATATATTTGAATTTATTTACATTTGAAAATAGCTCAGTAACTCTATTTTGCCTGAAATGCAAGCATGCACTTTGTTGATTATTATAATAATTGATCATATCCTACCCAAATCAATGCTGCTGTCAGAACTGATGCCTCGTAATGCATTTTAATGCCATTTAATGCTTTATTAGCCTTTTAGCCTCTTGCAAAGGCCCATAACTTCAGTTCATAATAGTTACTACTTTCATAATAGTTACTGAATATTTAGTCTTAATATGCTGTCAAGGGGGGAAAAACATTCTTAACTTTCATCATACGTTAATGTAAAAAGATTTCAAAGTCATTTTGGAGCAATTATGTAGGTCCATTCACCACAATGTGTGTAAAGGGTAGCTGGTGAAAAGTGACAGAAATGAAGATACAAGGTTTTGTTCCATCTGTGATGATGAGAATAATAAGCCTGGTTAAGGTGATGATTCACACTGGCTTCGACTTTTGTTTGCATAAGACATGAGAGCACCAGCCTCTCATTAATCCACAGAATGAAGCACAGGGACTTCCCCTTAGTCTATTTCTACCTACCAGTGAATGCTTGAGGTGAAGGGGGGGGTTGTGTGGTGGTGCACTGTGTGCTCTCGGAGCTGGTCACAGTTTATTTTGGTGGCTTACAGTTTTGTATCTGTCTGTCCTGGGGCTTGAAGTTCTCCCTGAGTCACATGAGCTAACGGTCCCTAGTTTAACGGTGTGAAACCCTCTTAACCTCTCTCTCTGAACACCCACACATCAGCGCTGGGGGAAACCGAGGAGCACACAATGTGCTGCACATGGAACATATAACTAACGGCTAACTGATAAATTCATTACATATAAACAAATCAGTCATTGGTCTTTTTTGTTCATCGCATGCTCATATCCTTATTTTTTCTTGCACTTTATATTTTCCGCTTCTGGTCACTTTTCTTCTTACAAGAATAGCTGTGATTCATTGTGATGACTTTAACCTTTAGAATTTGTTACTGCATTTTAGTCCCGGGTAAACACTCCTTATAACATATACACTCCTTATAAAATGAATGTTCATGTTTCATGAAATGAGCCTTTTAGCATAAAAATAAAACAGACATAATTTTATATATATATATATATATATGTGTGTGTGTGTGTGTGTGTGTGTGTGTGTGTGTGTGTGTGTGTACGTTTGTTCCTATATATACATATATATATACATATTTGAAAATTGGATTTACACACACACACCTATACACACAGATAAACACACACACACACATATATATATGAGCACATTTGAATCAATTAAATTCAGTGCATCACTTTTTTCCATCTAAATAAGCAGCAGGAGTGAGTAGTTGATCTCTGCGACCTCTGTAAGTGATTTTCTTTTCTCCCCCTCAGATGACTCAGAAGGACGGACAGCACCTGTGGAGGCTGAAGCATTTTAACAAGCCGGTCTACTGTAATGTGTGTCAAAGCATGCTGCTGGGATTACGCAAACAGGGCCTGTGCTGCACATGTAAGTGTCCGTGCCCTGACCCTCTGCGTTACGGCCTGTTCTCAGACAGCTAGATCCATAACGAGCCCCTCTCCTCCTCTGCAGGCTGCAAGTACACTGTCCATGGACGCTGCGCCAACAGGAATCCAGCTCCATGCACTCGCACGTATGTCAAGTCCAAGAAAGACATAGGGGTAAGATTACCCTGGTCCCTAAATCATCCCAGACATGTTCTTAGTGCACTGTCACCGTAGCTCGTGTTGTAGAGCTTTGAGTGGACCTTAGAAATCACAGACACTTAAAGGAACGTCTGGAGAGTGGAATAGTTACACAGTTTCGCCTTTAAGAAAAAATGCAGTTGGTCAGCCAAGACACGTTTGGTGTTTCTTTTAGCTTCATGCATAGCTAACAGGTAATGAAAGCTTATACCCCCCCCACTCTGCATGCCTTCATCATCACATCCTTGCCTCAAACCACTTCAAGCTGCAGTCTATAAAAATAGACTTAGAGACATGTTTCAGGTATCTGGCTACTACTTCCGTCTTCAGCTGTGTGATGTACGTTTGTTCCTTTTTATACATAAGAGTGAGTCACAGCGTGTCCGAAACCGCATGAGCAAATCCGTTAGATGCAAGTGTGTACAGTGTGAACTGCTGGGGTGTAAGGTTTCCATCACTAGTTAGCTATAAAGGCCTTGACATGTAACAATTCTTGACTGATTACATTTGAAGTTAAGGCAAACCTGTAAATTTCATTTTTGACTGAACTACCCGCTCAGTGCATCAACATAGCCTGATATTATAGTGCATAAAATGCATTGTGGAGAAGATATATTCTGTTAATAATATTCGATGTAACTACATTGTTTATGACGTTAAACCAGTGCCAGTTAGTCTCATTAGTGCCAGAACTGAATAGTAATGTTTCTTCATTCCAGTTTATTTCCAAATATTGAGAGAGTATTGTTTTCGATCTTATGTTGAAAAGGTTGTGAGTGTTGAAAACCGTGAGCCCTGAATCATGTCAAATTAAACTGTGAGCTTCCTGTATCGCTGCACCCCTACTGATGTGTGTGCTTGTCTAGATTCCAGCTCATGACTGGGTGAGTGGGAACTGTGACTCTGGGAAGTGTGACCGGTGTCAGAAGAAGATAAAGAGTTTACATGGCCTCACAGGCAAGCGCTGTGTATGGTGTCATACTATGGTGAGATTATGCTTCTTTTTATAGGATTTTACAGTTTCACACCTCTACAGCTTCACCCCCTCATTCCCGTGTAAGATTAAACAAAAGTGAAAGTGATTTAACTCAATGAAAAATAGACACTGATTACAGTGCACCTTGTAAAAGAATGTGGCATTTTGCATGACAATAATGCATATTTTAAAGGAATGATTCAACCATACATGCTAATGTCACTGAATGGAATCTAAGTAGTCACATGATAAAAAAAAATAAAACAAATACAATGCCTAGATAGATAGACAGATGGATGGATGGATGGATGGATGGAAGGATAGATAGATAAATAAACATAACACCATGGCTGATTAACCTCTTAACAAACATTTTATTGTTTTTTTTTTCAGCTATTTTATTTTTGGTTTATCACACAGTAAACAACCAATTGTGCTGAATGAATGACTGTTGCATATTCATAGTTTTGGAAATCAGAGCTGGAGTTCTTTCTGTTGATGTGTGGTTTTCATATGGCTGATCTTTTATGGCTCCCCTGTTGCAGCGTCATGATGATTGTGTGAACCAGGAGCCTTCAGACTGTAACTGTGGTCCCCTGAGAGACCATATTTTACCACCATGGGCCATCTATCCTGTCATCAAGGTAATGTGTTTCAAGGCCCTTTCAAGCGGCTCCATTTTCAAAACGTTCTCCAAGTCCCCTAATCTAGTGAGTTCTGCAGACATTTTTTACAAATCACGTCACTTTATAAGTGAAACAACTTAATATACGAATGTTTATTATTAAATTGTCCATTGCATACATTTTGCCAATGGCTAAGAAAAAGAAAATACAGTCTTCTATCACCCCTTTTTATTGTAGGCTATTATTCAGTTATCATTCAGTAACTGTGATAAAAATGAAATGTTATGTGATCGAGGAGCTGGGGTGACCATGGGTTCAGAAAGTGGTTAATAATGTAAAAGGCTGAACATGTGTACACCTTTATAGCTGTTTTCAGCATAATACTATTAATAAAATTGCACCACACAGTTAATTCTGTTCTGTTGTGAATATTATTACACTTCTTATTGAAGAAATATTATCATGTCACTTATGGTTATCTCATTTCTCACTGTTTTTCAAAATGCTTTTCCAGGAGAGGCCAAATTGTGTAAAAAATGGTTGCTCGGGTGTCACAGATGACTCGGACCACAACACTACACCTGATGGGCAGGTACTGCAGGTAAGGAATCCCCACTCTGGAATCCCCACTGAGCATCCACTGCTGAGAGGAACACTACAGGGTTTTTTGGCTTAATTTGTTAATGGATGAAAGTAGGTGAAACGCAAAAAATTACATATTTATAATTCCAAGGACAGGCTGTGTGGTTGGGTAGGTACATTTGGCAGTGCTTCAAATACACCAGTGTTGTCAAGATTCTTTAAATTTGGAATATGGTGGTGTTTATTTGATGATTTATCTTGGAAAAACTTCGAAAAGGAACTTAAAGTATAAGCTGTATTGCAAAACAGTAATGCATTGAATTTATATATACAGTAAACCCCTGTTCCAAGGGCACCCGCATATAGTGCAAAAACGCATTGTTGTGATGTGGTTAAAAAAATGCCTAAAAATGCCTATTTTTATAGTGTAAACCCTAAATATGTCCCCAAATATGCTCCCAAAATGTCATTTTAAACTCATTACCCTGGATTTTTTTTTGTACTGTAATTCATGCACGTGCGTTTTCTTTGGTGTGCGCTGTCGTTTTCTTTGGTATAAGCAGGTAAATACAATAGTAAATTAATTTAATTTACAGTAATAGAAATACAGGGCTTTAAGAGGAACAAAATGAAAAACATGAGAACACTCGAGACGCTCCACGGGGGAAATTCTGGTCTGTAGTGTCACAGGGAAGTAAGCCAATCAGCAGCAAGGAGAAATAAATAACGTTTTCAGATTGGCTACTTTCAAACCTCCCGTCTCTCAGTACAGCGAGGAATGTGTCAAAGGGCCGCAGCCAATCAGCAGCAAGGAGAAATAAATAACATTCTCTGATTGGCTACTTTCAAACCTCCCGCCTCTGAGTACAGCAGTATTTTACCATCCCAAGACGCAGTTTCTTTGTGTTCTCTCATCAGTAACAAAACATTTATAGTTATTTTTATATAGAAATGTAGCTGAATTTATGTAAATATTTATATGCTTGAAAAATGATTCCTTTCCACGAAAAAAGATGTGACGTCGGGGCTTTGCCCGCCACCCCCCTCGTCCTCGTGCTGGATTATGTTTGGGCACGGTGCTTAGCAACCCAGCACGAGGATGAGAGGCGTGGCGGACAAGGCCCGGACGAAAGCAAAAAAAATGTGGAGGATATCTGCAGTTTCCACGTTAGTGTGGGGGTTTCAGCGAAAAATGATTAGTTCAGTTCTAAGAAAAAATCTGCGTTGGACTGACACAATGACTGCTGATCCACGTAAAAGTGGGGGTTTACTCTTTATATATATATATATATATATATATGACGAAATCATTCAAACTGTACTCGACACACATACTAAACTGAACTGTTTTGTTCTCCAAACACAGAGCATATACATACTAAATTCTTCTACCATAAACAAAAACTTATTCCCAAATTGCCACAGTAAATGTCCTTTATTTATTATGTACTGCACATTCTCTGTCCTGTTGCTGCTATTGATGCTACTGTGCACAATTATTTATTTCTGTCTACCTCAATCTCGCATTTTTACAGACTTAATGACTGCTGCTGCTAGAATACAGTATGTCAAAATACATTCAGACCAGTATTATCATTGCTCCTGTTAGCTGTACTATGTGTTGTCTTGTCCTGAAAATTATTGTACTGTTGCTTGTGTTTTTGGCTCTGCTTCCAGCACTTGAGTAGTTGTGTGCAGTTGTCTGTTGTTTCTGCTTTTCTTGGGAGAACAATTTTTAATTTCACTGTGTACTGTATATATGGTTAAAATGACAAACAGAGAAACAGAGAAAGACAGTAGCAGGACAGAGAGAAACAGGATTGTAGATCTTTAATCCGACAGGATTTTTGTGTAAATCTAAATATAGGCTGAGAATTTTATATCCAAATCCACATGGGACACATCGGGTTCAAACACATATTTCAGTGTCTATGAGAAAGACACAGATACAGAGAAAGTGAGTGAGCTAAAAGAGAAAAGCAGACTGAGGCCAAAACAAAAAAGAGAGTTGCCTGATTTTTGCTCAGTCTGTGTGTACTCATCCTGTGGAGAGCTGGACAGCCTGTGAATGTGAGGCTGAGTGGAATCGGCCATGACAAGCGCACAGCAAGCATGACAAGACTGAAGCTGCAAGACTCTTAGTCAGCACTGGAATGCTCGCAAATCTCTGAAGAGTGGAAACAGTCGTTTTGGATAAGCTGCTGTTTCTACCATCGATCACTGTCAAAGTGTCAGTGAGCAAAAGCTTTTCCTAAAAACTGCCAGAAGTTATACAGCATAATTTAAATCTCACCAGTCCTGGTAGACGCTGAATTCAGTGAGTGATACCAGCTAATTTTGTAGTCAAGAATGGGGTTATAATGTAATTCCCATTACAATGGCTGGTGTGTAAAGCCATCATAATGAATGTAGTGTATAATTTGTCCCAAAAAAATAAAAGAGACTTTTGACTTATCTTTTAAGTTGGACTTGGTATTGGCATAAAAGCTATGAACTAGCCTGACTAGCCAGGATATGTGTACAAAGAAACTCTTCTTAGTACTAGCTTAAATAGAACCATTTTTGCTAAGAGCATACTTCTATTACCAAACAAGCAAACATTTGACCTTTCAGAAGTACATTACTTTTTATACATTTCAATGTTAAAAAAAAAGATTATCAGGTCATAGTGGAGTACCTGGTATGAGATTGGCAGCTCTTTTCCATTGACAGTGAAGGCTACCAACCCAGTGGCCAAATCAATCAGGCACCCAATCTCTACATCCACATTACTTCTGCTGGACGAATGCGTCGCGCTACTGATGTCGCCGCCCCACACCATGTAACAGTTACTTCTCTTCACACTGTAAAACACACGAGTGGCATTATTCCCTAAACAATCACAACAAAGAAATCAGAAGGATTAACTAACGACTGAACACCTACCTCTCATGAACCCGGCCTCGTTCGTCTCCCAGTGTAACCGTTACAGTCCGGTTCTTACTGAGGTTAAAGAGATTGCTATAGTAATGGTAGTCAGGGGTGACCCAGCCAACCCATACACAGGAGGGTTCCTGACCAGCAAACACCCGGACGGAGTGGTAGTACTGCGGAGCATATTAACGGCACATTACCCAACGACTACAATATGCTAAAGTTAATTTCCTATAAATTAAGTGAATATGCCACTCCTAGTCACTTACAGTTGTAATGCTACTATAGTCTGTTTTCCTCCCATCTTCTGCATGCTTCATGGACTTTACTGCATGCCTGTGGAGCAAAGAAAATTATTTCAAACATACTTTATAGGTGGTTTATGACATATTATTCATAATACAGAACAGAGCGGCAAACTTCTATGCTACATTAGTGAAATACAGCCGAAATAATACATGATCAACATTTTAATACACAACTCAAAATACTTTCACTGACCTCATTATCTATAGGTAAATAATGAGTCTTACAGCGAGTCGGTCATTCACAAGGATCGTTTTTTTATATATATGTTTATTCATAGCAGTTTTTCACAAATTCCACAAACATTATTTTGTATTATACATTTTGGTTATTAATACCTAAGGCTTTTTTAGGATTAATTGTGAAGATTCACTGGAGTCTGTCTACACTGTGTAAAATCTATAGCCCTTTCGAACTGTTCTAAAGTTGAAGTAGGTGGCCAACCTAGATACCTAAACTTTGAAGTATAATTTCACTATGGAAAAAAATGTTTTTCCACAGATTATTTTTTTACAGTTCATAATAAAATCATCCATTTACTTATCAGTGCTCTTTGAAATGAGACAGCTTCAAGTCACCTGTGTTTGAGTTTGAGTGGCTCCTCTTCGTGTACTCCGTTCATGTCAATAGTAGGGCCGCTCTTAAAGCTTGAGTGGAACTCCACAGGCATGCTAAGACGGCAGAACACCATGTCAGCATTACTGTTCTGTGTTCCAAAGGTCTTGTGGGTCACTTTCAGACATGGAGGGCTGTCAATGGTGCCGTCGATCCTTGTGACCTGCAAACATCAGGGTTTTAACCTCTCACTTGTCCTTCTCCTCTGTCCTTAAAGAGGTCACTTTGCTTACAGTGTGCCAATAGAGATATAATATAATGAGCTATATCTGTGATATTATTTTCAAAAATTAAATTGTTAAAAAGAATCGTATTAACTTTCATTATGTTAGGAATGTACTTTCCCTTTTCCTGGAAAGATGCTATTTTGGAGATATTCTGACAGTGAAATATGCATACACATATAACTTGCAAAAGTTATACACCCCTGGTCACATTAAATTTAGCAAATCTGTATTCTATTTCATTCATCAGGAAAATGAATTGCAATTCAGTTCTGCAAGTAACTGCAATTTCACCTTAATAGCAAACAAAGAAAACCTGGCCTTACTGTGACATGACCGTGATCTTTGGGCACATCAACAAAGGTAGGTAAGCGCTTGCTGAACCACATGGTGACCTCTCGGTTCATGTTGACAGCAAATGGTTCAAATCCCTCCTGAAGGCCACACATGGTGTAGTACTTGAAGGAGCTTGCATCTTTGCCCAGGTTCATGCGGCCGACCTGAGAAAGCCCAAGGCTGCAGACTGGAATAAATCCTGAACATGAAACAGAACAGTGGTCATCTTGATTAAGAAGTTGTGTACGGCCATAATCTTAATATTGCTCAATCAAACTCACTACTAAGTCTTCAAAACTCAAACCTCTGCACCAAATTCAATTACCAAAACTATTGGGTACTTTTAATTCATACAATTTACAAAGTTGTGACAATACAGCAAAATATAAAACACGTCATTCTCTCTCACCATCTTCAGTCTCAAAGTCCGCAAAGCAGAGTTCGGAGCCCTTATTCGTGATGAGGATTTCTCCATTGAGGGTGAAGATCATGGACTTATCCTCCATGTTGATCATGCAACCCACCACATCCCCAGCATGCCAGCAACGGCCAAACAAACGACTGCCCTGGTGAAGACGATGACCCTGGAAACGCAACAGTAAAAAGTGTATACTGATTAGTACGTTTGGCTTTTTCATCTGTTTGCAGATGCATGAAATCAAACATACAGCCATGCAGAAAGTGCAAAGATGTTAAGTTACACAAGAACTGTTCATCAGGAGCTTCATGCCAAGCAGCTGCATACAAGTTTATGATCACCATGCACAATGTCAGTTGTCTAGGGCTGGCTTGAATTATAAGAACATTCATGTATTTGCTTATGTTGGTGTTAGGTTCTATATTTAATGTCTGGAAGCTTTTCCTATGTAAACTCTTTAGATTTCATCAGATACTATGAACAATCTGTCATACTCTGTAGCTAAAACACACTCTTTGATTCCACAAGTCACGCCTTTTCTTTGAAAGGCTAAAGCACGGCAAGTTAGGAAAACATCTTAAAAATGAAAATGTTCAAACAAAGAGAGAAAGGCCTAATACACATTTTTTTGGCTATGGTTTTATCTGTTGAATGATATTCAGGTGAAAAACTCGTTTAGCTGCTGCAGAACCGAGAGACTGTGACCAACAGACAGTAGCAGGCAGTTTGGCTGATTCCTATAACACATGTATAATACGGCAGAATAACTTCAACTTTAGAATAAGTCAAATTGTCAATACTGGATGAGATCTTTTAACTTGCGATGGAAATGATGCTGGATCACTTCATTAAAAACAGAATAGGAACATGTATGTGCATTCAGTAAACCAACTGAACTAAAAAAAACACACTTTTAAATAAATATTTTAAAATATTTACATCATATGTACCATTACTGCTATTCTGAAACTATGACTTATGAAATAAAAATAATATTTTTTATATCATAGAATCAAGAATTAGTGTTTGTTCACAAATACCAACAGATATTTGAAGGCTGTAAGCCCTACAAATATCAGCTACATAAGCCCTTTTTAGTACATTCTAAAATACAATTTTCTGAAATTAAAATTTTCAGTGCCTGGAAGTTGGCCACCCATAGTTCCATCTTACAGTCACATCACTGCACATTATCATCAGATAATTATCTGTCATAAATCAAACCATGGTAGTAGCCAAACTGAACCCTGTGCCAAATCAAAGTACATGCCCGTGGAATGAAATGAATCCAAAACTCACTTTATAGCCATCAAAGACGTAGGCCTGGTCATCAGTTCCCAGTTCCACATCAGGTCGCACACCTGGCCGAGCCCAGCCTACTCTCATGTCCCCTCCAGTCACTGCCTCAAACTCAAAATACCACTTTCCCATCTTCACTGCATATGTCCTCTCCAAGCGGAAAAATCGGATCTTATCAATGCTCAGTCTCTCCACCACATGACCTAAGAGATTTCAAAGGAATACAAGGTTTCAAATGAACAAATGCTTGTAATTTAAGTGCCATAAATCGGTCACTGTTTTAACATCACTAACGTTGGTTTAATAGGCTGATACTTTCATAATACTGAAGCAAACGGATGAAGGAGCAAGGTTACTTGGGTGATTTCAGTGTCTACAGCATTAACTGCAAAATGTCAGGTGTCCTACATTCTTAGTGACAAAAATAAGCTTTTATTTTTGCCCTAATGTAGCCAGGTCCAGTTTCACTTGCAAACTGGGTCTCAGCCTGTCACACTGTGATACCACACTGGGAAAGTAAGGGCTAGCACGGGCTTCCTCCAAGACCTGTGAAGCTGCTTGTATCTATCTGGACTGCCACTAATGCAACATCATTGGTTGGAGGAGAACACTAACTGTAACATCATTGGTTGGAGGAGAACACTAACTGCCAATTCAGTTATGCCAGCTAACACACATCATGACTAGTCTAGTGCTGAGTGAAATGGGGGAAAAAATACCATACAATCCACCAAAAGAAAGCAAGACTAGTAATGCTGTTGGACTCCTGGCCATGGATGGCAGCACTCGAAGAAGCCAACATTTCAGACAGCTGCACCATTCAATTAAACTAAGTAAAAAGGAATTGCAGTTTGTGTGTGTGTGTGTGTATAATGTGCTTGCTCTCACGTTGACTTCTGTGGGAAAAACAAGGAAAGTGATTTCTCAGGCCAGTTCATTACATCCGGCAGTGCATTGCACAGACAGCAGCATACTGCGGCCACTTTAGACACACTGACTAAAAGTCAGTTCAATGTCTTACATTTACTCTTGGTTTGTCTAAATGTCTAATAAAATAAAAATGCTTTTAATTGAGACATCAATTATGCCAGAATGCTTTAATTAAAAAAAAAAAAAAAACAAGGTTTGATTGCCTTACAGAAATAAAACCGTATTTCACCTCCCTTTTCACTTAATACAAATAATTACCATGGGGATGTAGGAAAAAGCCAAATGACTAATGCATGTAAGGGTGGTGCATTCTTTTTTTAGTTTATGTTGCAAAAAATGTCCCCCACATCACACTGATGAATAGGGAAGTAAGAACTCCCACCTGTGAAATATGATGCATTTCTAAATCTAAGAAAAAGTTTGAGCCGATAATCAGTAATTATAGAACA
>JBBIGA010000001.1:40028448-40047092 GCA_037576975.1 Alestes dentex | reverse complement strand
GAACTCCCACCTGTGAAATATGATGCATTTCTAAATCTAAGAAAAAGTTTGAGCCGATAATCAGTAATTATAGAACATTTTCTTTAAACTATCCTAGTCTGTATTGTGCCCTGTCTTGCTTTCATATGCGTCTCTAGCACCAGGGGCAAGTATTTTTATTTGCTGCTTTAGAAGTGCGAATTTAAACCATGAAGCTAAAGAAATCCTAAATATTTTAGGGTGTTTCATATAACGCAGGTGCTGTTTATTCAAATCTCTTTAACACGCTCACCCCCCTCCTGGTCTGGAGGCTCGATGTTGTAGCCGTATCCGATTAATGTGCGGATGGCTTCACGGAGGCTGTCCCGGTTTGACTTCTTGGTGCGCTCATCGAGCAAAGCATATGGCACCAAACGAGGATTGCGCTTGCTCTTCAGATCCTACAGAGATAAACCGAGTGAGAGAGACAGAGAGAGAGAAAGAGAGAGAGAGAGCTCAGCTGTGCTTGTGCACTCAGCTACTCTGCTCTAGGGGATAGAACTCCAAGCTGCTATTTGTTGCGACTGGCCTGTCTCGGCTTTTTTGGCTAATTAAGAAATTAATTGGCCATTTGTCTGAATTAGTATATCATTCTGCTGTTCTGTGGAGCAGTAGACGAAAAATGTTCTTGTACCTATACTGCAGTGAAAACGCTACAGAACTAGTAAATACAACATTATGTCATCACTACATTCAGGGGCTTGTTAATAGCCCGCCACAGGAAATAAGTACGTGAGTTCCAGGGAATACGCATCTTGCTTTTTCCATATCTGCTCTTAACTGTATTAAAAAGCTCACGTATCACAGAGAAGCTTAATGTACGTTTTTTCACATTCACTTGCAAGTTCACCATTTTGCACGGGTGAAAAAAACTGAAAAGTTACAGTACATCTCTGGTAAACCAATGTATAATCTAGAGCAGTATTTTTCAACCTGTGCACTGGTACTGTTAGGGGGCATGTACAATACAGACTCTTCAGCAAATGCAATTTTTAATTTGACATTTCTTATTGTTTGTTATTCTTGGCAGAAAAAATAACACATTCTTATACCAAGCTTGTTAACTGGCCAGACAACATGCTCTCTACAATATGGAACATTTTTCTTTTCTATTGAAAGGTATTAAAGTATCGTGGATAGCTGAATAACACAGGTTTTTTGAATAGAAAGGTCCTGAAACTGGGCTGTCTAAGTGAAGCTTCTGCTGTATATCAGAGTGAGAAAATCGAGAAAACCAAGCAAAAACTGAAATGTTAAAAATACAGCAGTGAGTGGCAAACCCAAGGCTAGGCTTCACATGTGTGAGAAATGAAAAGGAACACATATTGCTCTGAGCTCGTGCCCCAGCTTTGCATCTAATCCAACTGATCTAAACCAACTTTCCTCTCCTCATTCTGAAATGCAGCACTTGGCAACTGCCAAATATGAGTAAACTCATTAGGTGAGTAGAAAAAAAAACAATGAGATT
This sequence comes from Alestes dentex, assembly GCA_037576975.1. NCBI lineage: Eukaryota > Metazoa > Chordata > Actinopteri > Characiformes > Alestidae > Alestes > Alestes dentex. Next base: position 40,045,606 of record JBBIGA010000001.1, on the reverse strand, counting down.
GAATAAATATTGTGCACCATGGAAGCTGTTGTAGTCTTTCAATTTTTAGTTTAGTTTCCACTGCCACTTGCAAACAGCATAAAAAGACATGCAACCAGTCATACCCTGGCATAATTAAAGCTACAAATTATTAACCGTACTAGGTCCTTCAGAGTGTACAGACCTTGAAACCTCACTTTTAATATTTTCCTACATTTTTGTAAACTTTAAAGAAATATAACTTTCGTGTTTGTTTATAATTGAGGAGAACTTTTATCATGATGTGAATTTGAAAAAGTTACAAGAAGGAAAAAAATTCTTTACATTTCTTTACACACTTAAATCTGTCAGTCATAAATATATAATGCAAATGTAACTGATTGCATAACTGTCATTAATAATGCAACTGTGTACTAACATTGAAACAGAACAGAACACTGACAACAGCTCTAGAGGTTAAAAGGCACAGGATGACTCCATAAAAGCAGAACAGAAAATGCAATGTGTATGTTCAGGTCATTGACCGGTGTGGCATTGTAAACTCCGGAGCCCTCAGAAACTGACCTGCTGTATGCCGTAGGTCCAGCCCTGTTTAATCCGATCCTTGGCCCAAACGTTGTGAGCATTCTCTGCAAGTTTGTCGACCAGAAGTTCTTGACCAGGGGTCAGTTTCACTTCAGACAAGTCCAGCGGGGTGGGCTTATAGCCATTAGACATCATGTAGCTTTGCAGCAACAAAGAACATATAATGAGAAACCACAGCAAATGCAAGAAAAACAATTCGTATATGCTTTCCTTTCTTTTTTGCTCCAACTAATAGTGCATAGAGAGCAAAAATATGCACCCACTCCCAATCTGGGGGACCCCGATGACCTGTCTGGGAACCACTTAAGAGACTGAACCCAATTGATGATTCACAATTTGTTGTAGTCATCCTCTAGCCCTTCATCAGTAATCAATTTCTGACCACACAGCCATTCTTGGCTGGATATTTTTTGTTGGTGGACTATAGTCAACCTGGCTAGTGCATGCTCCTCTGGAAGGAACTCTGCTGTGCTACATCCACTTTCATACACTTGCACCAATGCCACACTACCATAACACTACCATGTCAACATCACTGCTGTGTTGGGGACAGCCCACCATTTAAATAATATTAGGACACCAGAGGATCTATGGTCACAAACTGACCAGTGATGGGCTGACAAACAGGGCTGTGGGTAGCTGACAAATTGTGCATAACAGGAGATTCGCTATAGAAATTGTACTGATGAAGTGGACTGTGAGAGTGAGTGTTTGATACAACTGAAGAGCACGTGTCACAACTATTATTGTTGATAAAATGGAAGGGAATTTGTTGTAGCATTTGTATCATTCAAAAGCAGGTTAATAGAAGATTCCCAAAAAGAACCTACTTCTTTGGGAGTTTGACTTTTTTCAGGTCCTCTTCAGCATTGACATTCACATGAACCACATGACAGCCCAGAGCCAACAGAGTCCTAAAAAACAGAACATCCAGAGATGATCCAGACATCCGCTGCTGATACTGCTTTGAGCTTCCTCTGCACACAACCTATGGCTTACTGTACACTAACCAAAATGGAAGAATGTTGTTTGTTTGGCAATGTCTAAGAGGAACATGATGTAGAAGCTGTGCATTTCTAAAACTGTGAGAGCCAACAGGAAGTAACGCATAGTTCAGGTAATGTTTTTGGCACTGTTTTTGGCACTGCGTCTGTTTTTAACTAGGGCAGGGCTGAGTAATTCAGATACTTTAGTAGTCATTTGTCATGATGGTATTTGAGTCTTTATTTAGTATTCAGTATTCAACTGTATCTTGTCCAAGTATCTGGACCCTAAACTACAACATTTCATTAGCAAAGGTGTTTTAAAAGTCAAGAGTATATTACTGCTATGGTAAAGAGTTAAATTATAGTGCTGTACTGGGAGATTTAGTTTCTGTGTTAGGGTGTTTGTGATTTTCTCTTACATCCTGAAAGTGAAGTGTTGGTATTGCATGTGACATTAAAAAGGGTCTGCATCTGGAAGCTGTCTTCCAACATCTGAGAGACGTGAAATCAAACCGTGATTAGGCTGTCCCGCTCCAGAGTTCATAATGTGATTGCGTCTTCACATTCAGCACCTCTGCGTTATGTAAAGAATCACTTGTCAGAACAAGTCATTCTTTGTAAAACAAATAGCTGAGCACACTTGCATATTCCACTGCAATGGGTAATTGTATCATAGTACTGCTAGTATTTCTTTCCTTCCTTTTTTCTAAAACAAGTTATTTTCATTATAATCCCCCTATGATTTTTATTGGTTTAATACAGAGTAGAGAATGGGGCCTCCCTGGATGAGGTAATTAGGACATAAAGGACATAAAAGGTCAACCTGATGAAAATAATAACATTTTCTTGACGAATATGGGTAAAATCCTGTGGTGTCACATTTGCTTCTTTGAATGAAGCATGGTATTAAATCTTATAAATGGTTGCTCAGTCCTTAAACCCTGGAAGTCATTTTGCAACACTCCTAACACACCATCTAAACTAGGCAATTAGTTGCTGACTAAAACCAGGGGTGTTTGACCAGAAAACTCACTGAACTGTGCAGGCCCTAGACAGCTATGTGAAAAGGCTTGACCAGCCTCATTCAAATTACATGCTTTGTTGATTTTTTATGTGACAATAATCATCCCCTCTTTCTGCTTAAGATCTCCCCTACAGGCTGGCTCCCGAGAAGGGTTTTAAATTGTGGCCTGGGAGTTGCACTCTTGGGGAAGGGTTATGTAACATTTTTCCTGTCTTTTTCCCTGTTTCTTATAATGTTCGTCCTGTCTTTTCTTATGTCTTGTAGCCTCTGCATGTTCTCCTGTCTTTCCCCCATTTTCCATCATTCTTTATGTCTGCCTTGAGTCATTGCTTTAAATTTAGTGTCCACCCTAGTGCTGCCCTCTCCTTAGTTTCACCACCCTGGTCCTGCCTTCTTATTAGTATTCCGGGATGTAAAAATCCAGGACGGCGCGGCCACGTCCACATGCCTTCCTGACCGCTTGTTTTTTTTATCTATAAATGTTCCAAAATCAGCTGGTTTAATAGTTTATAACTTCGCACATGTAATTTCGGACACTTAAACCCGACCCGTCATGGCCAACTGAGATACTGCGTGGCTCGGACAACAATGGACGCAACGCTCGCCTGAGGCACAGGACAAAGAAACGCCGGGGGACACGTGCTGGCGTCTGAAACAGGCTGAGACAGCAAGCGAACCGGGCAACACTGCCTAGTATCCTGCTGGCTATGGCCACTGGAGTACAAGCAAGACGAGCTAAGGCCCAGAGTTACTTTCAAACGAGACATGAGGAATTGTAACATTCTGTGCTTCACTGAGACATGGTTGACCCCCACCGTGCCAGACCATGCTGTAACTCCGTCGGACAAAACCAACAAACAAAATCAAAGGTGGAGGAGTGTGCTTCAGTGTCAACAGAAATTGGTGTGATGCCAGGAGCGTTTATACTCTCTCCAGCGGCTGCTTGCCTCATTTGGAATACCTGAGCATTAAGTGTTGCCCCTTCTACCTGCCCCGCGAGTTCACCTCAGTCATCCCACCACACGCGGACACAGGTATGGCTTTGTCTGAACTACATGATGTGCTGAGTGCGTTTCAAAACAAAGATCCAGGCACAGCCCTCACTGTAGTAGGAGATTTTAATAAAGCAAACCTCAGACAAGTTATGCCAAACTTTTACCAACACGTTACGAGTCCGACGAGGGGAGCCAGAATTTTGGACCATTGTTACATGCCATACAAGCAGGGTCACAAAGCCGTTTCTTAGTCAGCTTTTGGAATACAGAGCCAAGGACACCGCAACGATCAACGCCAACTCTGCATTCAGGCAACGAGCTGAATGAGTTCAAGGTTAGCCAGGAGGCTAGTGCAAGGAACACATGATCAGCATCGCAGAGCACGACGTCCGAGCGGCGCTGAGGAGAGTGAACACCAGAAAAGCAGCGGGACCAGACAGCATCACCAGCCGTCCGCTGCACTGCTGTGCTGACCAGCTAGCAGGTGAGTTCATCTTCAACAAGTCCTGGCAAAGTCCATGGTCCCCACATGCTTCAAAAGATCCACCATCGTCCCTGTGACCAAGAACAACAAGCCCTCATGCCTGAACGACTACCGGCCAGTTGCACTGACTTCAGTGGTAATGAAGGTGTTCGAGAGGCTACTGAAGAACATCATCTCCTCCATCGCAAGCACCACAGACCCGATCCAGTTCACCCACCGACCCGACAAATCCACAGAGGACCCCATCTCCCACGTCCTGCGCACCACTCTCAGCCATGTGGACAAGAAACAGGGTAACTATGTGAAATTGCTGTTTGTAGACTACAGTTCAGCATTCAACACGATAGTGCCAGGTAGACTGTTCACAAAGCTGAGGGATCGAGGACTCAACAGTGTGTGCATGGGTGCTGGACTTGTTCATTGGCAGATCTCAGGTGGTGAGGGTGGGTAGGTGTGTCTCTGACAGCAACACCAGCGCCACTGGAGCGCCACAGGGGTGCGTACTCTCACCACTGCTGTATTCTCTCTATACTTCTGACTGTGTGGCCACTCATCCCTCCAATACCATTGTGAAGTTTACTGATGACACAGTGGTGTTGGGCCTCATCTCCAACAACGATGAGATGACCTACATGGACGAGGTGAAGAACCTGACATTGTGGTGTCAGGACAACCACCTCCAGCTGAACGTCTGCAAGACCAAGGAGCAGGTGGTGGACTTCAGAAGGAGACAACAGCGAGACTACAAGCCCCTCATCATCAACAGAGCACCAGTGGAGAGCGTGCTGTCCTTCAAGTATCTCTGTATCGACATCTCCTCAGACCTGACATGGACAGCTCACATTCAGGTCCAGTCCAAAACGGCTAGGCAGCGCCTGTACCATCTCCGACAACTGAAGAAGTTCGGGGTCTCGCCAGTGATCCTCAGGACTTTCTATTCAGGCGCTGTGGAGAGCATCCTCACACAGAACACCATATCCTGATCTGTGTGGCAGAACAGCCTCACTGTTTACATTACACTACATTACTCTGGTCACTCTGTTAAATTACTCTGATTACATTACTCTGGTCACTTTGTGCACATTACTCTGCTTGCATTGCTCTGTTTTATACTGCTGTGCTAATATGGCACAATGCACTTTAACATTCCATTTGCACATTTCAGAAAAACCCAGATTTTTAATTTAAAATTGTTTATACTGTTATTGTTCATTCACAGTTAAAAAGGAGCAGTTCAGGATACATTTCACTGTGTGTTGTACTTGTATGACTATGCATGTGACAAATAAAGAATCTTGAATCTTGAAAATCTTGAATCTTCCACCTGTTTCTTCTTCCTGTCTCCTCCCCAGCCCAGGTGTTTCTCAGTTGTTTAGTCAGTATATATTGCTCCTGTTTTCAGTGTAGTTTTGGTTGTGGGTTCTTGATGTTTCAGCCCAGTTCTTCCTGCTTTGTGGTTTTGCTTAATAGTTTGCTCTGTGTTTCTGCACCCCCTTGTGTTCATGTTTATGTATTTTACACCCCGATCATTTTTGCTTTATTTTGTTTCGTTTTGTTAGCCCCCGTGTTAGTTTTGGTTGTTTCCCGTTCTTTAGTTAATAAACCTTGGCTTGATATTACATTCTACTCCACTCTACATCACAGAAGGACCGACCTTAATATGGATGTAGTGAACAGGAATATTTTAGAAGAACTTTGTGGACGGTGCAACAATGACTCAGAAAAGGGAGAGAGTCTAGTCTGCAGAAGGGCAAAGAACTACTGTGCCAGCTTCAGCTCTCTCATGGGGTAAGAGCGTAAGGAGTACCCAGCTGGCCGACCTTTTAAGCAATGTCCTGCAGAGCATGGAGCCAGCCTCTCACCCGAAGGATCATTCTGTGGAGGTGATAGGGGGCTCAGGCTTGGACTGTGAGGCAGCTGAAGGGGGCAAGCGGCAGAATAAGGCCAAGAATGTTGAGAACTGCACCAGAGCAGAGGGACTGAAGACCTCCTGCACTTGGGAATCCGCAGGCTGAGTTTCCCCATCAGCCAAGAAGAAGCGGCGAGGAGATGCGACAGAGGCATCAGGCCCAGGGCTCTCCGCTTGAGCTGCGGTCGCTGCAGCTGCGTATGGTTTTGTTCCTTTAGCGCCGCTCCGTGTCATAGAGACACTGTAGAACAGGTGCTCAACCCCACAGGACAAGGCATGTTTGAAGGCTGAGATCCATCTCTCTTGATGGTAAAAGCAGTGGCAATAGACTGTCAGTACGAGCCACACATCACCGAGTCGAAAGGATCACAACCGACGCCTCCTGTGGTGCTGGAGGGTCCCAAGTTGCCGCAAGCATCCCCCTAGTGCTTCAGAGAACGCTTCCTGGCTGGCTCCCAGTTTCCTGTCCTTGTGTCGCCTGTGCCCCATGGTGCTTATGATCCAGCACACTTGACTCCTGGTTTTTATTTGTGACCTGGGAGTTGCATTCTTAAGGGAGATTCTAATTATGTAATATTCTTCCTGTCTTCATCCCTGTTTCTTTGTTGTAATGTTTGCCCTGTCTTTTCTTTTGTAGCCCTTGTATGTTCTCCTGTCTTTTCCCTGTTTTTCACCCCTGTTTTGTCTGCCTTGTGTTGTTGTTTTGAATTTAGTGTCCACCCCAATCTAGTCCTGCATACTCATTAGTACTTTCTCCTGGGTCTTGTTCCTGTCTCCTCTGCAGCCCAGGTGTTTCTTTTTGTTTAGTTATTGTATATAGCTCCTGTTTTAAGTTTAGTTTTGGTTGTTGGTTCCACATTACACTATAAAATGTGCCAACGGGGCCACATTTTATATATTTAAGCAGTAACTGTTAAACCTAAATAGTGGGGCAGCTGGTGGCCTACTGGTTAGGGCGTTGACCCTGCGATCAGAAAATCATGGGTTTTAATCCCAAGACCGCTAGTGGCATGTCTGAGGTAGCCTTGAGCAAGGTACCCTCCCCACACACTGCTCCCCTGCCTGCTGCTTCACTTGGTGACTGGGTTAAATGCAGAGAACAATTTCGTGCTGTTCACACTGTGTGCTGTGGTGTGTTCACATATGACAAATAGACACTTTATACTTAAGCTGTAATTGTGCATTAGAATATACAATAATGTGCTCTCCATAGGAGTTCTTATGTAAATAAATGTATGTAATTTGACTAGGGGTGCATTATGAGTGAAAAATAATTTATATAAAATGCATCTCATTATGGTTAAATTCCTCAGTTTTTCTTGTGTTTCCATGAGATGGACAGAACAAAGCCAAGCAAAACATATACATGATTGGAAGAATTTTCAGTAAGCCATGTGTGCAGTGGAGTCTGGCATTAAAAAGAGCAGAGGGGGGCTTTTGTTAACTGCTGTAGGGTGTACATGCATTTTTTGATTGAGCACTTTGGAGAAGCGCAATTACACATACATGGAGTACTTCAAAGTGTGATCACAGAGCGTGCACGCACACACACACACACACACACACACACACACACAGGGCTTACTTCAAAGTCTCTGTTGACATCTGCAGGTTATAATTCCTCTCTGTTTCAGGCAGCTTGGAGAAATCCACTAGACAAGGGTGTTGTCTTTTATTATCATCTCTTATCTGAGGAAGGACAGTACACAAATTATTACAGCACACTGGATCTGCTGCTTAACACCAGAGAAAGGTGACACGAGAAAACTGCAACATAATGATGGCACAATACTGGTAGAAAACCATAGCAACCCTGAAGCTAACTGGAGGTTGCTATTAAGAATGAAGACAGCAAAGCATTTTGAATAGGGCTGTCACTATTGATTCTATCTACTAACTATTTTAAGAATTTATCAAGTAAATGTTTTTAACAGTGAAACAATAAAAATGGACTTAACTGAATAACAACTAAAACTGACTTTTAAAGACTAGATCTATTTATGAGAAAAAAAAAATCCACAAGAAAAAACTCTGGAAAAAAAACTCAAAAATGACACTAGCAGAAAAATACTGTTGTGTGCAAAAGTTCCAGTGTCCTTGGTCAGCTGTTTTGTTGATTGTGAAAATCTCTACTCTACAGAGAACATACTTCAGCACATTACAATTCACAATTACTGTGAATTATCTGCTAAAAAATGCAACAGTTAAAGTGTGTCCTCTGTAGAAGTTCAACAAAATACCATTTGACTCAGGTTATACAAACTTTAGCACATGTCTGTATCATCATCACACAAATCACAAATTAATCTTTGCTTCAAAGTAAACTTTAACCAAGTATGTGAATGTAGTCAAGTAACTGTGACAGCCATAATCACGAATGTTGCACATACATACACACACATACACAGTTATACCCAGGAACAAGTGGACATTTCTAGTGGACATGTCATGAATTTAGAGAAACCATGGATGAGCCTGGAATATTAGGTGTGAAAATTATACGAAAATTCCTGACTGATGTAATTCAAAGGAAATGATCCATCGCTGCACACTGCGTTTTTGGCCATTATTAGTGCACCATACAGGTACTTTCAGTGCACTGAGTTTTAGCTTGGTTGTCAGTGTGAACGCACTATGCACTAAAATCGGGCACTAAAAGTGTGCAAGTGCGCAATTTCGGACACAGCGTATGTGTTTCAGCTGGCCAGTGTGCTCAGGGAGAAGGGCTTGTGTTTTCATTGGTTTAGAGACTTTTGTGTTTTTAAGTTAGTTTGTGGTGGACCTTAGGGTCAGTCCACCGTCATACTAAGTATAGGTTTATGTCTCCTTTCTCCTTTTGTTCAATGTTTGGTTTATGGCCCTTGTGCCAGTGTGTTTTGTTTAATAAAAGTATATAATATGTAAGTCTGCATTTGTGCCTGTCCTCATTCGGGAGTTAAAGGGGAACTTGACAGGAGCTCATTAATAAGAACAACATATGTACTGTAGCATTAATATTTATCCACAAAATATGTTGTAGATAACTAACACGGTTAGCAAATTTATACTCAGGCCAAGATGTACATGAGTACAAGTGCAGTGCAACCTCTGTCTGGGAAAGAACTAGCCACCATAGATTTCTTCATATGCATGGGCAGAGATGGGAAGTAGATGGGAAATAGAGTTAAGGAGTAAAGTGTTATTGTACTATTATATTCCAGCTTCACACCTACTGCACCTCTGAAGAACTGCCTTTTGGGTCTGCTTAGCCTTAGGGAACTTCCTTATTTGAATGATGAGCTAATAACTTGGCATGTGCATGTAGTTCTACAGAATGCGTGGAAGAGTATTATTGCTAACGTAAGAGTAAAGACTTCTATAAGATAAGTGGCTGAAAGCCAGGGCTACTATTCACAAAGAACACTGCCTTAGGAGTGCTGATCTAAGATTCCTTTAGTGTTAAGCTAACTCTACATCAGCATGTATACTTTAGGATGCTTTACGAAAAAGGAGTCAAGATTTATTGTCATTTATAACAGAGTACTTTGCTCAATCTGGGGTCTGCAGACCATCCCTGGTCATCTGTCTAAATGGACTATAAAAGAGCTATTAGCCTTTATCTCACAATGCAATGCTGGAAGTAAATATTGATTCTTTATCATTTGTAGCCCATGAATCTGAGAGATGGAAGGCAAACAAACAATGGTCTACACAAAGGACTTTGGCCATTCAGTTGCTCTGTTTCTGCAGATGCAGCACAAATTTTGGAAAGTCCATGCCCAGAGTGATTTAAGGCAGGAGCAACCTCCTCCCTGAGCAAATCCGAAGTCATCACAAGCTGTGCCAGATCCATCTTGGTACTGTACGGCCACTTTCTGTCCCTCAGCCAGAACTGCCTCACCTCTCAGCTAACGAGGTCTCGTTAAAAACAGATATAAAATCCTGCCCACAACAGCTGGACTTCAGCAATGGCAGATTAATAAATGAGGGGCTCGGCCTGACCGTAATAGCTGCGCTCCCTTCAAACCCAAAACTCTATTAAAACAGAAAGCTTCCTAAAGGCTAGAGTGCAAAAACAGACTGGCCACTTTGGAGGGCTTTGACAGAAGAAAAACAAGGAGGATGAAGTTTAAAAGTGAAAGTTTGCAACAAAAAACTAAATGTACACTCCTTACCACGGATGCAGGGGATCAGTTGAGGCACATTTGATGTCTGAGGTTCACTTTTGTAGCTAAGCACTGGAGCTAAGAGGGCAGTGCAGCCACAAACGAATGCTGATAACCCACCAATTAGCATCATACAAACCTGAATAACCACACACTTGCTTCAAAACACATTAAATTGTTAAGTAATTGTACACAGACTCGCTTATGTGAACTCTGACACTGTTAGAAAATGGTCCTGCAACATCTATATTACCCATGTGAAAAACCACATAAGCCTTTTGGTGTGGTTTGAGGCAAGTGTGTGATTAACACAGCATCAGTGCACCTTGCACAGTGGTAATTACTGAAGTATAAACTAATTATTTGTTACCTATGTATGTCCAGTGTGAAATTATAGAACATCAAATATGTCTTGGCTGATAGACTACATGTAGAGTAAGGGGAAAACCAAACTGTCACTCTATAGGAAGAGATGTAAACATGTATAGGTGATGTACAAATAGATATGACGGGTTATGACATAGCATACAGATCATATTTGTAGTGCAGACATCAAAGTTGGGTTTCAGTTCACTGTCTGTTGTTTATTTTCTGAACATAAAGGGCCCAATCTGCTATTACAGCCATTCATTTTTATCATAAAAGATTACATATTCTCACTGCCCAAAAAAAAGGGTAAAAAATGGTAACTTCACAAGAGAAGGCAAACATGTTTTTAGTTTTCATTGCATTAAATGCACTGATAAATTTCATTTAATTTAGTGCATTTAGTGCATAACCAGTTTATTCAAAGTAATTCTGTACCATTTCCATTCGTTCAGTTATCATGAAACTTTATCACAATGTAAACGGCACCTGCTGTGTTCAAATTATGTAGAAAAATTCAAATAAAAACATGATGTTCTCTGAACAGTGACAATATAATTACCTTTTTGTAAAATGCACTATGCACAAAAGTATGTGGACACCTTTTCTAACTACTGGGTTCAGCTATTTCAGCCACACCCTACTGCTAACAGGTGTGTACAATTATACATGAAGAGAGAAATCTTAGTGACACAGCACACAGTCACATTCTAGAAACCAGTGTGCTTCTGAGGTTTGGGGAAGGCACTTTCCAGCTTCTGCATTACAATGCCCAAGCTCGAACCCCATAAAGATACAACAGGAGAACAGACTGCAAGCCAGACTTTATCAATCAGCATTGATGCCTGACCTCACTCATGGGCTGTAGCCAGCGAAGACTTAATGCCCATAGCTCTAGATTGAGATGTTCAACAGAAACATACCAGTGTCATTTTCCAACTGTCCACATATTTTTGGCCATGTGGTGCATATAGGTCAATTTTCACAGATTAAGCTGACAGGGGGTGCTAAATTGACTGCGTGGAAATCCATGCGTGCTGTCATCCATTGAGCCCTTTATTTTTGAGTAAATCATGTCTCAAAGCATATCAATGACACACGACATGAGGGAAATGGCTGAATTGACTAATCTACTATATATGGAAATTGAAACAGACACAAGAGGGTTTCAATAACACAATGAAACAATATGATCTTAATTTACTTACCCTCTGTTTTATTTGAACAGCAAATTATAGAAGAGAAAGCAAAATGAAGTACTAAACAGATATTTTCTATGCATAAATTATGACTAAGTTATAAATAAAAGACAAACATGCATCTGATGTGTAAAAACTGGATGTTTTGTGTACGTGTTTGGACTATAGGATGTATAGGAGAGTTAAAAGTTCTGAGCCTAAAATATATGGATATATGTGAAAATGGTATGGACTATATGTTGTCAGTAAACTGAATGTGTTGTAGTCTAGTTTTTGCTTTTTACTAAGGTCATACCTTGCCATAAGACCAGCCAAGTTCGATCTTATTCATAGCCCAAAGCTCATGGATGTTCTCAGCCAGCCTGTCGCGCACTTTCTCCAGGTGAGGAGGCATAACAATCTGTGACATATGAAAGTGATTTACAAGGAATTATTTAGTCCTTCCTCAATAAATTATTATCTTTCATATATTAATTGTTGGTACGCTATCCACCTTACCATTACATTTCTGTAGCACCTGCTAGGATTTCTTTCTCTTTAACCTTTAGAAGAAGAGCTTTAGTAAACTAGCTGTAGTCAACTTTTGTTCAGGTCCATGTGTGTCTTGTATTTACATAACGAAAACCATATTACCAAATGAATAAAAAAAAAATGCATGGCTTTTTAAATAACAAAAAATATAAAAAATTATATTATTAAAAATAATAAATACACTATTTACAACGTGTAGAAGGGAAACGTTACTCTGGAAAATGAATAACATAACAGCAAAAATAAAATGTGAATGTGCCATCTGAACACCTTTACAATAGATAACTTCTCTCAGATCAGGTGGTCGCTGGTGCTCCATGTGTGTGTGTGAGTGTTTTCTTGCATGTGCTCAGTTGAGGGCTGTCCAATAGCGTAAGTACAAACGGGGCACAGGCTTATGAAACTGGCATAAGAAGCCCCTGAATGCCAGCAAGTCTGTCAGATCAGATGGTAACATGTGTGTGTGTGTGTGTGTGTGTGTTTGAGATTGTGTGTGTGTATTGACCTGAGAGGTGTCCACTGGTGTGGGTATAAAGGAGGCCTGGGACAGGAACTGAGTGTTGCCCAGCAGGTCTCTCACTCCATCCGTGTCTCTCTTGTACTCCTTCACTGGCTCTACTCGCATCTTCTCTTTGGGCAGTAGTGCCTCATAGCATGGCGCATAGCCTGATGGCGGCAGGAACTTGAAGTCTCCATGGCGACCGCCTAAAAGGAAGCGTACCCTGTCAAACACAAGAGGGTAGAATGAGTGGACTTAAATTGGGATTAATATTAGAGCACAATCTGGTTTGTGTCCATCAGTGATACACAAGCTGTCAGAGAGGCTCTCCTCTTTATTCCTTAATTATTATTTTTATATACTCAGTGTCAATCCAACTTTAAATAGCATCCACTGCATCAACAACTTAACTGTATTTATTTGGGGCCTTTTTATTTTACAATGTCCCATTATATAGTATCTTGTGTACTTTCGACTTTGAAAGTACAAGCAACATGACACAACATAAAACACGAAATAAACTGTATTTAAATATTACTAAATAAGTACATTAAAAAAGATTAAGAATATTATTACAGTTTTTGATGCTTGGTATCACCAACAAAGCTTAAATTAAAAAAAGACACTTAAACAACAGGTGGTTAGTAAGACAAACAATCAAAAATCATCATTTTATCATGCATTCACCAAACCCATATGATGCATTGTTATGAATATTGAATGTTCTGAAAGTATACCATGTAGCTGAAGAGTAAAAAATTAAAGCGAGAGAAGTGAATTAGAAAAGTTGTTTACTTGACCACCTGCTTAGGCTTCCAAATCTGAAAACCGCTCCAGGTGGTGTCTTCAGACACAATTCCAGTCATGAAAATGATTAAATAATGAAATCTCTGTACTGTCTCTGTAATGTGCCTTATTACTGTAAACTGAGATACCTAACTTCAATCACAAACACATAAACTTGAAATGGAAGTCATCAGATGCAGGCCATCACAGAGCTTCAGTTATGAGCACCCCCGAGAAGTTCACTGACTGAGTGCCACACGGTACTTCATAAAGTGCCTATGCTCCTTCCGGTCCTTTCTGAGCTAGACACAAATAGAAGCTAAAGTAGTACATCTCATGCATAGTAAGTCCATTCTAAGAACCATAATCAATAATACACCAGTTGCTTAACTTCTAATCACCAATGGTATATTGACACATTATTAATGCTCAGTATGAAAGGAGAAATATAAAACTTATGCCATAAATGTTTCAAACTAATTACCTGAACAATTACTTTTGCTGTCATTACCTTCAGAGCTCTTGTGTAGTACATGCCTTAACAGGTCAGAGTTATTTTGTCAGTGTAAAACCTAATTCTGAATGTTCTGACTGTGTGTATGTATATGTATTCTTCTCAAAATTCTGAATTATGATTAAATAGACTTAGTATGTTCAAATAATGGTTTACAATGACTTAATCCTAAAATATCTATACCGTCTCAAAAATCATTACTTCGACGTATTAGTCAAAATGTAGAAAAAAATGCAAATAATTTGACTGAAATTTCAAACATCACGTTACACTTGCAGCACCTCAGGCCAAACCCATGGGAAGGTAGTTTTCCTCTCTGTTCATTCTTTTCACCCACCTGTCCCCTCACCTGTCAACACTGATTACCCTCATCAGCCACACTACTTAAACTCCCCTTGCACCGAGCACAGAGATTCGGTCATGAGTTCAGCTGACTCCTGAGTAACAGTCATGTTTTCCTATCTTCCACGTTTTTGTCTAACTTTACCTGGCCTTTCTTGAGTAATTTGCCTCTTCTTTTCTTACTTCTCTTCATTTGGCGTATCTTGTCTGTCCTCCTGTTCCTTTTTATTCTTGTTTTCCTTTTCTTTATTTATTTATTCATCTGTTTGTTTGTTTATATGGGTTCAGTTGCAGGGTCGACTGCTGTCGATGGACCTCACCACACGTCCTTAACTCAGAACACATTAATAAAATCTGATTTCAACAAATTAAAACAGTATGAAACTGTATTAAACCTGTGTGTACTGTCTTACATGGTTGCCATTGCCTGCGCTTTCTCTCAGATTAAAAAATCTAGTGTTTCTAAGGCTTAAAATAGTATTTTTGTTCTTTATGGGCAGTTGCGAAAGATGCCATTTTTAAAAACCTAGTAGTGTTTATTATTATTACGCTTTATGAATTACAGTAACTTTGATTCTACGTGACATAGGAACACCAAACAAAGCTCAGCATGACGTCTGACTCCTCAAGCATCAACATGAACTGTGGAAAGTTCCATATAAGGAGATGTTTTGCTGTATGATGACAATTGACCATTTTCGGCATGAATCCGCTTGCGTTCTAAGGGTTAATATCCATTCTCTAAAAGTAGCCAAACTATTAAAAAAAAAAACCTTATTCATATTATACTTGGCTAATAATAAAAATCAGTATCCATAACCCTATATTTCAGTAGTTACATGATGAGTGGTGACAGTACTGGTCTGTTTTTGCCGAAATGTAGCCGTAAAGTGGTAAAACCAAAGCATGCAGACTGCAAATGGAATGAAGAAAAAGAGAACAGCAGCTGGGTGCAGAAAATTAAGACTATGAGAGCTCACTAGAGCTCAAAATTTACTTCAGCATAGATGTCTGTCAAGCTCGTAGCCATAGCAACCACCCACTCGCCTACTCGCTTGCCTGTGCGCCCACAGACTCGTATACAGATAATGTTGCAAAGAGAGGGACATACTTGACCCCAGCAGAGAAGCTGGCAACGGGGAAGAAGAGGCCGTCTGTGTTGAAGTTTTCGAACATGCCCTGCACAGGCTGACCATTGATCCTGAAGGAGATGCTGGGAACGCCCAAGTCCAAACAGCAGCTGACCACATCATCAGACGTGAGTATGTGCTGGTTTACCGAGGCCACTGTCCGTGGAATTCGCCCTGCAGCACAAACACAAGCGTTTCCACTGTCTGAAACCATCAAGGAGGAGACGATAAATGGCTTGCAATGGGAACTTTAGCAGTTATATCCCTTAGGTATAAATGCTGATGTTTTCACCAGCAATTAGTAAGCACAGAGTAATGCAATAACATTTATTCCCCAACTGCAGTGGGTACACGTTTTGGACACGCACATTCTAAATGCACATTCTTTTGACCAAGGCCACAGCCTCGCTTTTTGTAATTCAAAACATTATTTACCCTGAGGTCCATTTATTACATTTGAATGGTTATATGTACCAAAAACAGTCAATGTTTGTTTTTACATAAGTTTTTTTTTTCACCTGTATTTATCTCTACAATTAAACAGTTATATGTAAATGAAATATTTTCTGGTTTGTTACCCTGAATAGTGCCTCGTTCAAAAAGCAGTCCAGGCCAAAACACTTACAATTTCAGTGCAAATGCGTGGAGCTAAACTGCTGTAGGTTAAACAAATGTGTTGCTTTAAATATTTAAATATGTTTTTTAAATATGTTGTTTTTTGTAAATTCTATGTTGTGAAACTTTCACATTGTTTGCAAATTCTTATTCAGGCAATTTCTTAGGTGCCACTGTTGCATTTTTATGTGTTACAAGTATGGACGGGTGTGGATTTTTGTTTTTATTTGTGTTTCAGAATACCTTTCAGAGCAAGACTATGCTTCACTTACTTACACACTTCACTTTTTATTGCTCTTGTCAAACTGGATGGTATCTGATTATGTAAACAGCAAACTTTGGTTAGATTAAAGCCTTTTCTACTGAATAAATGCCTTTATTATTGCATTTTATTTTTCTACACCTGCACATGTCCAGAAGCAGAACCAGATAGAGACAAGCTATTTTAATGCTATTTGACTGTAAAACAATGATAAATTACCATATTTTATATGACTTGAATATACGTAATTGCCAAATACGTACTTAGCAGTAAAGGGACTCTGGTAATAAGAACACTATGGCAAGAAGTTAGAATTTTTCATTGCATGCTGTGCTTTGCTGAGGTTATTATTGAGTAGACAACGATAAAGGGACATGTCATGAATTTAGAAGGTAATATAATTATCAGAATCAGAATCAGAAAAATGTATTGATCCCAGAGGTAATTGCTTATGCTATGACTGCACAGGTACAAAGAGACACAATGTCACAAACAATATAAAATATAAACATAGGTCAAATAAAATAAAACTCTCCAGAAAATACTCTGTACTACATACACTATGATATACACACAAAACGCTGTGGTTAGTAAGAGATGTGGATATAAATATTACAGATAAATAAAATTACAGCTGAAGTAATCTACATAAAAACAGTGGTTTGGAGTTGTACTCTATACCTAGTCTGTTATAACAGGTAACAGTAACCTAAGTAGTGATATTGGACATGATAAGACAGACATAAACTATTGCACATAATAATAAAGATCATGATTTTGTGTGTTATGATAATGATTTTGCAAAAA
>JBBIGA010000001.1:39995587-40020633 GCA_037576975.1 Alestes dentex | reverse complement strand
GGAGGGGGGTGGAGGGGTGAGAGGTGTGATGCAGGTCATTGTCTCTGAGGAGGGGTGGGTGAAGGGTGCAAATCTGTTCATCTCAAACCTGCAGTAGGATGTATTCAGCGTGTGTATTAATCGCGTCTTCTCCGTCGCACCGTGTATTCTCCATACGACATCATGTACCGAACCGTGACCCATGTACCGTGACAATTCGGTACGAATACATGTACCGTTACAGCCCTAGGGATGACTGTTATATGCAAGTCTATGTAGAAGAATGTCATCAGCTATATTGTGAGTTGGATTGTTATGATTACTTGATTAAAAAACAGAATGAATTATATTTACATTCTCTATTTATCCATTTAGTCATTTGGTGTGCATAAAAAATCTCAATAAAGCAGTGTTTAATAGTCTGGACACTCTCTGCAAGGCACTGGAGACTACTAGCTCAAATTGCTTGTTGTGCATATCATTGAAAGAGGGGAAACGCACACCAAAATCTCACGAAAGTGCATGTTTGTGGTCATCGATTTCATTTATATGAAGAAATGTTTTATAAATTGCATGTGTATGATTCAGCTTTATTTGTGAGTGTGGCAACAATGTAACTTTTTCACAATACACAGTATGTATCATAATAGTTCACTTTCTTGAGGGTTGTATATAAAATATAATGGACAAAATGGACCAAGTTAAAAAAGCTACATGTACATTGATTTTTTTTATTTTAATGCAAATTTAAATAAACTGTTTTAAAAAGATGAGGAGGTAATAATGGAAAATTTAAACGTGTTAAGAAAATTAAGGAAAAAAGGAAATAGCTCTTATTTCAAATCAAGGTTTGCTAACATGAGGGACATTTGCAAAATGCTGTAAGTTGAATAAATGATGAACATTATCACAACCCTACAATAAATGTAACTTGATTCAGTTATGCCACACATTTCCATTCAGTCAGAGTAGAGTCAGCACATATAGATTTTCGTGCCGCAACATAAAATTCAACTGCTGATGGAGCAAAGTTGGAACATTCCAGGGCAATTTATTCATCTTTTATTGAAATAAAAATGTTTGGTTCGTATTGGATAACTACTAAATATATTCTTTCCTTTAATCTTGTCAATTTTATGTAAACGAGTTACCTAAAGACAAGACAATTCATGATTTTATGTTCACACAGTTCAGTTCCACTTGTTCATTGTGTTTTTTGTATGTTACATAGTAGCTACGATATTGTTAAAAGGTATCCTTAGGGGTCTAACCTGAGCAAAATGAGCTGCAATGCTACAGCATCCTAGCCCCTTCCCAAGAGTGATGTTGCCTGTGTAGGGGGAGTGCGCGCAGCAGGCCAAACAGCATGAGAAGAGCATAGGTGCTGCTTCTAGAGCAGCGTTTCTGTGGTAACAGAGCTGTGTTTTAAATGTCAAGGGTGGGAAAGATTGGAGGATAATGGAAGAAACTTGCAATGCTTAAAATATCATTCATAAAAAGGCCCCTAATTACAGCACAGTACTTGCATAACAAGTGTAGTGATTCAGTTTAGGATCAGAACTAATGACCAGAGCGAGCACTGACAAGAGCCTCCACTCTCTGGGTGTTACCTGCTCTGTGTGCATTGCGAATGCTTTAAATGTAAGTTTAAATCCCACTGCCAAAAATGTGTCGGAAAATGGACCTAAGAAAAGTTCAGAAAGAAATCTGTGAGAAATCTTCTCCAACAAACATGTTGTAAGTATTACTGCATGCATATTTATGTTTTCTTCCAAATAAAGTGCACACAATCAAAACGAATGAGACAAACAACTCTCGGCTGGCCAAATATATTTTGGATCATGTTTTGCTAATTACAAACATCATAGCTGAATTAACAAACTAATAAAAATAAGAAAACAAGAATTAACTACCAGAAACCAAACCACTGTGTAAAGCAAGGTACCGTCCCCACACACTGCTCCCCAGGCACTGTGTTCCTGGCTGCCCGCTGCTTCACTCGGTGAATGGGTTAAATGCAGGTGAATTGGTTAAAATTCCGTGCTGTTCACACTCTGAGCTGTAGTGTGTTCAGGTATGACAGAATGGTCACTTTCACTTTCACTTATTTGGCAATCTAAGATTTTGTTGTTTATTTGAGTTTAGGAAATTTAATCATTGTTAACTGATAGCCATGTCAGCACTCATATGGAGTATACAATAAAAATACAAAACATAAATATTAAATCACAGTGACTATTGCGGTTGGTTATCAGAATTTTTTGCCCCTTAAAACCAGTATTGGTTGTTCCCGAGTGGTAACTGTTAGCCTATCATCAAGAGATCCTAAGTTTGATTCTTGGCAATGCCATTGCCATCTGTGGCCAGGTTCTATGAGAGCAGTACAGGCCATGTCCTTCCTGAATGGGTGGGATGGCCCTTTTTTCCCCCACTACTCAGCACTATGCTAGCCAGCTTGGACACCTGTTAGGTGATGTAATAAAAATGCCACTTAATGTTCTCCTGCAAGTGTGCTGAGACATACAAAGACACCACATGGTAATTGGGTGGAAAATAGAAATAATAATAAATTTAAAAAATCATTATCAGTATGCAAGTAAGTTCCCATACTGGTTCGCCCCAGTACTTCTAGAATTACATAACATTGTTTTAGTTGTGTTAACCTTCAAAAATCCCTCAAGCTGTAGGTCTCTAAGTATATCTGTAGAATTTTTAGAAATGTGATTGACTTCGTCATGGCCGTGTTTTGAAACGAAAGTCCTTCAGAGCCCACTTTACATCCTACATAACCACAGCGTGCGCATATGTAACCCAAGCACTGCTAATTCAGTAAAGGCACACACAACAAAATCACCACCTATAAGATGTGCTCTAGTGTCGTTTCTTCTTTCTGTCAGTGACAGCAAGTCTAGAGTAATCTTTCTTTATTTATGGTTGCTTCACAAGGCTCTCAGTAGCTGACAAATAATTTGGACATGTCAGATCATGCACACTGTAAAGCTGCTTTTGCATGTAATGTATGCATAAGACTGCAAGGTCTGTACAGATTTGCTCCTTCTTGTCGTCACTGCTGAAACACAACCTCAGCTTTAGAAGTTAATGTAAATTTCAAAATGCTTTTGTGGCATTTCTTTCACCTCGTTAATCATTAAATTTTCACATCTGCCTTCTGGAATTTCCAAATTATGAGAATTATGTGAAAATAAGTCTTTGTCCTACAATAATAAAAATCACAGAAAAAAATAAATGCTTAATCACTCCTTGTCTCAGGTGTGCATCACAAACATAAAAAGGTGAGGTTTTGAAGACAAGTGCTACTGATGAGAACTTTAACACCAAAGGTTTAGCAGATTATTTACTGCACCAAACATGGACCAAGATGTAATACAGATAAAACAGATAATATCACCTGTGTCAAATCTTAATCTCCAGTCTGGTGTCCTTCATAGCAAGCTGGCAACTACATGCTATTGGTCTATTTTGAGTTTTTGGAGAGTTTTTAGTTCCAAAATGCATTACTTTACATGAGTAAGCCTCCTATTGCTGGTAACACAATTCTGAGCGTGACTTATGACTAGCTTTTGATTCCAGAGATGAGTGACACTGATGCTGTTGAGGGTAAGGCGGTCGCAAGCAGAAAAGGAGGAAGGGACAGTCCTATGACAGCACTGCGAGTACAGGTTCAGAAACAGATTTGGAGGGTAGTGAAGCCCAAACCTCTGTCATCTGTCTGGAATGTGTGTGTCAATATAAATATATACATATATATATATACACATACTCTTTTCATGATTAACCAAGTAATCATTGTTTATTATTGTTTGTTATAGACAAACGATAATAAACAATGCAATAGCCTTTGAAAAATTTCAGTACAAAATACGCTGTCAGTGACTTTAAAAAAATTGTTTTCTTATTACTTTTTTTGGAGATTTGGTTTTGTTCCATCAGCATTTTATAAATAAATTATGTTGAAAAAGAAAATAAACAGCTGTGTCCATTAGGCTCTGTTTCATTATATGACAGACAAGCAGAAAATCACCACACAAACAGCCAAGATTACCTATTAGAAATTTATTATATTTATTCTTAAACATAATGAAATCTGTATAGGCATCAATATCAGACATAATCCATTATTAGCTACTTCCATATCACTGCCCTCTCATAACTCACTCACACCTCTAAGTTCACCTTTAAGCAAATTTTGTCTGCTTAACTGAATAAACTGAATAAACAACCATGGAGTCTGTTGTATCCACAGCAAAATGCTCTCAAAGTACAAAATGCTGTTTGAACTGCATAATAGTGACACATAGCAAACCATCTATCACTGAGACAGGTTAGCAATGCTTGCTGTACTATGACACTCACAGTGGTCAAGGAAATTTCTTCATTTAGTGGTGGATCAATAGATCATTAGAGCATTCTAGTGCTCTGTGTGTTGGCTTCAATCCACATGAGGCTCATTTGTCAGTCTCCAACTTCATGGAGCTGAGTTAAAGAAAAAGACTTTCTGCTGAGTCGTGCTTGTAGAACAATCCAAACCTCTACTCCAAAACTTAAACAACTGTGAAGAGACAATATCACAGATAATTAATTTATATTACACTGACAAGAAATGCAGACAGATACCAACATAGAACAACGCATGTACAAACTGAGAAGTATGATGCAGCGACTGGGAAAATGTTAATGTCTCCGCCTGGCAAATCACTTCATTAAAATGCAAGTGTGTGGTCAGTCTGATTCAAGATTTTATCAATAACATCCTACCTACTTATACTTAATTTTTTCTTATACTTACTTATTTCTCAATTTTTGCTGCTCTTAACTTTGTTCTGTCCACTTTCTGCCATGGCAAAGCAAATTTCCCAACTGTGAAACTAATAAAAGTTTATTTTATCTTATCTTATCTTACTTATTTGATATGCACTTTGTAATTTACAATTACAGACTGAAGACCATCCGTTTCTCTACCTAATCTCTTACCTTCAACCATGGTCAGGACCCTCACAGGACCACCACTGAGATGGTGTGGTACTGGCATGTTACTGTACTGCACCAAGTGGCCCAGTGTTGCTGGAGTTCTCAACACTTTCTCACTGCTGTGCTGATAATAGTCCACCAACCAAAATTATCCAGCCCACAGTGTCTTGAGGAACGGAACTACTCAGTGATGAAGGACTAGAAAATCAATGACACAAATTGTAAAACATCAGATAAACCGTCATCAATTTCTTTACATCTGCATTGTGGACCAACAGGTTAGATGTGTGTAATAGAGGAGCACTGTCCAGCAGCACTGCTGTTTGTTATCCACTTTGTGCAGAACACACACACCAACCTTCCACTACCATGTCAACTGTCACTGCTATGCTAAGAATGATTCAACACCCTAATAATATTTGCTCAATGGAGGTCCTGTGGGGTTCTAACTATTGATGAATGGGGTAAAGGGACTAACAAACAGATAAACATATAGACCACATTCTGTAAACTGCAATGGTGCACCTAAATGGAGCTGATGGAGCTGATAAAATGGACAATGTGTAGATGGTAGGTGTACACCATGCAGTGGCACAACGCTGTACATGATACATAGTATCTTATTTAATATTCTTCAAAAATGATTTTTCATGTGATCTATTATTACACATTCTCTACCATTCTAAAAAGTGAAAAGGCAAAAATGCGCCAATGTCACATCATGTAAAAAATTTACTCCAGTTTTTGGAGATATCATTGGTTATCTATACCATTGGTTTAGTTGGTTTTCAGTAAAATGGAATAACCTGCTTTTATATGTACAGTGGTAATTGAAAGCTTGTGAACCCTTTGCAATTTTCTCTATTTCTGCATAAATATGACCTAAAACGTCCTCCAATTTTCATAATCCTAAATCCTATAATTAGAAAAAAAAAAGAACTTAATTAGAGACAAAAACATTATATCTGATCATTTATTTATTCAAGAAAATGATTCAGTAATGCATTTCTGTAAGTGTCAAAAGTATGTGAACCTCTAGAATCATCAGTTCATTTTAAGGTAAAGTTAGAATCAGAAAGACTATGAACCTCATCCCATCTGTAAAACATGCTGGTGGTAATATCATGCTTTGCTGCATCTGCACCACGGCAGCTTTCCATTACTGATAAAACAATGAATTCTGCATTATACTAGATTCAAGATTCAGAGATTCATTGTCAATTCACATTTTATGTGCAAGACCGAAATGCCGTTTCTCGCTCACTGGTATGTGTACCCTCTAATTAGAACTAGAAAACTTTAATCTAGATTACAAAATTTTAATTGAATTTACAAGACATTCTATAAACAGACAAAATAAAGACACAAGACAAACAAATAAGGCAGTAGGCTGTCTGTGAGCTGAATCCCAAGAGAAAGTGTTTCATGCAGCAAGACAGTCCTTAGTCGTTCTATTAAAGAATGGTTAAAGAGGAAGAAAGTTCATATTTTGGAAGAGATTAAAATTTCTCCAAGCTAATGAGCAGGACTGATTAACAGTTATGGAAAATGTCTAGTTGAAGTCACTACTGCCCCACGAGATTCTGAAAAAAGGTTGACATTTTTGCCACTCAGATTTGCGATGTGGGATCATTTTCCTCAATAAATAAATAAAAGTATAATGTTTTTGTCTTATTTGTTTACTTTTGTTGTCTTTCTCTTTGAAAATTATGATTTGTTCATATTTATGCATAAATATATGAAATTCAAACACCACTGAACGTAGGCAAAATCATTGCACTTTCATTATATATTAGAACATAGCCATAAAAGTGAAAGTGACCCTTCTGTCATACATGAACACACCACAGCACAAAATTCTTCCTCTGCATTTAACCCATTCACCAAGTGAAGCAGTGGGCAGCCAGGAACACAGCCCCCAAGGAGCAGTGTGTGGTGACGGTGCCTTGCTCAAGGGTACCTCAGAGGTGCTTAGCAGTCTTGGGAATTGACTAGATCACTAGTCATCAAATATACTTGGACCGGGTGCAGATGTTTTCCTTCCAATAAAACACTGCATACAAGAGAGATGTGTAATCTAGACACACTAGCTGGAAGCTTGAATATTGTGTGTACACCTGATACGTTTGCAAGTGATGATTTTAAACAGCTGTAAAGCCCCCACTTACAGCACTCAAGTTATCACAGTTTGTGTAAATGTGTGGGTGGGTTTAGAGTGCCAGAGAGGTTCCAACACCCCTTCCAACAGCTCAGCACATCCTAAAACAAGAATAAGCCTATTACTCAGTGGAACTCTAAGTCCAGACGAAAGAGAAGTAGCTCTCACTAAGGAACTCTGTCCCCTGTATGCTACTCCCAGTGTGAGACCAGATCAGATCTCACTGCATGTTTCTGCAATAACGAAAGAAACAGGATAGGAAAAATAGTCTAGTCTAAGCACAAGATGCTTCCACAAGCTGGGGGTAGAAGCTTGTGTTTCCTTTGAGATCATTCTTCATTATTTTCATTAAGTGAATATATATGCACAAACCATCTGACTGGAGTTTCAGTTCAGGTCAGGGGGGCAAAGTCTGCTGTTTCGAGGCGTACTGCACTGGATTAGTCACATTTACACACTGGCATTTTTTTTTAACCATGGTTGATAGCTCAGTAACTCCTGGCGCAAAAAAGTGTTTGATATTCACCCCACTGGGCTGAACTGTGTCTTCACTCATCTCCTGTCTCAGAAGCTGTCAGATAACAGAACACACATATATACATATATAACTTGTACGAATCACCCACCTTCCTGTCAGTCTGAGAAAGACAATCTAACAGCGGCCAGAACACCTCTCCTCTTTGCTTTGAGGTCAGCCCACTACCTCACTGTTAACAGTAATATCAGAGATGTCAGATTTCCACACCCCAGGGAGCTTTGTGTGAGCTGTTCTGGACTCCAGAGATTTCTTGGGGATTCAGAACACACATACACCTGTGTTGCTGACATGTAGGAAGTGAATGAAGACAAATAGCATGTTGTAATGTTCATCAATGGAGCTGGCTGGAAGCCACACTGAACCTGAGGTTTTACAAATGGCTGATACATGGAAAAATGTGAGCGTGTGTGTGTGTGTGTGTGTGTGTGTGTGTGTTCGGTGTGTATATAAAGAAGAGATTTCTTTAAAAGATTAAAAAAAGAGAAATTACAGTCACATCTGGCCCAACTAGTCTGACATCTTGTATATGTCTCCATTATGTTAATTAACAACAAGCACCATAGCACATCCGATCGTTCTACTTCTACTATAAAAGCAGACCGTAAAAATGTAACATTCAGTAACAACCCTAATATCAGACTCTTTAAAACATAAAGTAAAAATCTCAGCACTTTCTGCCAGTGTTGGACTCTACTGACTGACATTTGGTCTTGATCCATGCATTCACATACCCCATCTAAGATGAAGACATGAAAGCGTGCAACTAAAATTTAAACAAGAAAAACAGAGAATCAACACATTTGTAACATATCACAAGCGTGTAAATATTTGTACATGAGAGTGACCATGTGTTAACAAGAGACAGAGGGAGGGGGATTTGTAGGCTAGTGGGAGATGGGATATAAAAGATGCTGAACAACTGATGCTGAACAACTGCTGCACTGAGCAGATTTTGACTGTGCAGTGTCTACTAGTGCAGTCTACTATTCTGCCTGTTGCAGTCTCACTCTGCACCACAGGGCATACCTGCTTTGCAATCTCTACACACACACACACACACACACACAAACAAAGCTCTGAACCCCTTCCCAGAACCAACCAGTCAGTTGCTGCCCCCTGCGGAGGAATGCAACAAGCTAGAGTGTTTCTTAAAGGCACAGTGGCCTTTTGCAACTCAAAGGTTTCTAGCGAAATAAAAATATGTTTTTAACTTAACCTCTACTTGTCACATATCTGGTGTACTGTTACAACAGTGATAACGCAGACATACTTCTGTGTACTTAGATCCAGGACGTAGAAATGTGTCAAAACTATTGTCAGTATGTTTCACTGCCTGCTTATTGTCAAGTAAACATCTCATTGTTTCAAGTAAACAGGATTTCTGTTCTTATACTAAATACAGTGAAAGAAAATTATTGTTCAGTGTTCACAATGTTTGTTCTGGAGGCCCACGTTTTACCGCTTTTTCACTGCTTTTTTCACACACTTTAACTCAGTAAAGGATCGTTAATGATCTGACTAGTTGAATCGGGTGTGCTGGGAGCAGGGAAAATGCTAAAATGTGCAGAGAATGGTCACAAAGTTGGATAAACTGAGCAATGTTAGTCGGCTGCATGCTACACCTGCAGCAGATGGAGATTAGTCTGAAAACTGTTGAATATTCCTCTAAAGATTCCCAAGGAATGTGCTATCCAGCAGGACAGATGGAACAATGGTGAGCATAACAGCTCAGAGCACTGATGTTTGACCTTCACTGAAGGTGATGCAAGAGGATGAATGGAGGCAAGCCCAGTCAGATCATCATCCAGGGAAGGCATAGCTACCCCATGGTAATGCCATTTCACGCCTAAATGCTTAATTTTCAGGGAGCTTTACTCCTCAACAGCTATTGGCAAAAATGCTGAATTTACAGCCCAAACTACTCAAGGTAGTGCCAAAGAACAGATATTGCTATCAAGGTCAGGAGAGGTTGCAGAGGAATCATCATGCTGCTCGAGGAAGAGCAGAAAGAAGTGAAGGCGAAGGGCAGGTGGAAACGGTCACTGATTCAGCCAGGGAGATACGGACTAGGGTCATAACACCCAATGAAAGCTGAAAGATCTAGTCACATCAACACTCCAAAGAAACATGCCAGTAAAAACAGCTGGAATTAGATCCCTTGTGTCACCCATGGTTTGGTGTCCAAGAAGAAAGCAAACAGACGTCCAAAAATGTGCTTAGTAATCTGTTTGGCTCTGTCCTCCAAGGATGTTTAAACATTCACCAATGCATGACTTCAAATTCCTCAGAGGAGGTGTGTGTACACTCTGTAAATGAATCGTTTGAAATTTTCATCTGTGCCCTTCAGATCTGTATGGCAGCACAGATCTGTATTGCAGCCTTGCTGCTGGTGAGACCAGCAGTTTTCAATTCAAGCCCTAAACTAACACACTAAAGAAGTCAGACGCATGTGGATTTTACAGGTACACGTCTAAGCTAGGGTTGAAATTAAATGTAAGAGAGCAGATCTCCAGGAGTAGGATTGTGCAGCCCTGTCTTATAGTAATACAGCTTTTTTGTTTAATAAAATCTGTGTTCAGGCCTACTGTCCTTTCAGTTAATCTTAATATTCTTTATGTTAGCTGTGTAATTTTTAGAGGGTTATGTGCTTGAAACGGACCTCTCATAGACCTCCACAGGAGAAGAGCCAGGCCAAGTTTAAAATTGGCTTCTCGAAACAAGTAGCTTAATGCCATCTCTGCTTCATTATTCACGGTCATATTTTGTCTGCTTTTAACTCCCTGATTCGAATTATGTGCAAGTGTTCGCTAAAGGTGCAGCCCATCTCTACTCTTTCTAGGAAAAATGTACCACAGAAAAATGCATCTGCAAATGGCAAACTTATTATTCAATTACTACTCCTAAGACTGGTTGTTCGGTAAGCACTGTATTATTCTGTTTCTACTAGAAGTGAAATGTGTGAGGGTCATTGAAATGGAGATCTATAAATGGGCCCTTGCACTTGATGAGGTTAATATCCATGCAAAAAAAGCCAACCTTATTCCAGATATTTATGGTATAGCAACATCCCAGCTTACAGTAAGGAGATTTAAAGAGGCCGTGGGTGAATCTGTAGGACGAGAAGAGCTCTTTTGCTGTCTGCATCCCTCCCTTCACACATCCTGCGTGGAGTCAAGAGCCTCCAGCAACTGTGGTTAGTTCACACATTAAACTGTGACTCACATCTCTCTTCATTTCTGATGCAGACAGTGCTGAGCTAGATATGCAAAAATGACATTTATAACAAACCACAGACATATGCAAGATTTAAACTGTATCTACAAGCCAGTGAAATCAAATGTATCAAAAATCTGAATATATATCTACTGAATTATTAGAGACAGGGAGCTGTAAAAATGCTTCAGAAATGAGTGCTGTTAGGAGAGATTATAGAGTGGGCCTACAGTAACTCGGTACAGTACTACAACACATCAAACTTACAACACCCATGCACTTTCTTTCACACTACAGGAGAAAGAGAACACAAAAAAAACAGTTAATCAGACTGAATAGGGACCCATTTTGCAGGGCTGCAATCATAACACATACTATAAAACAGTCTTCACATTACAAACTTTCGATTCATTCCTGAGCACAAATCTGGAGACTTTTGGTATGTGGCAATATAAAAGTTTTGCTTATTAGATTTAGACATGAATGGGTTAAATGTCACTTTTATCTTATAATACATTCCTAGAGTTACTGCCAGGGAGCCCTTCTGTACCTGTACCCAGATTCTTTTAATCTAGGTTCTGTTGGCATGCATGCTTCTGAAGGGAGCATGCATGCCCTTTTTAAATTGCCTCCAGAGACCATATAATGCCCGCAAAGCTTCAACAACACCATATTTTTCTAAAAGTGGATGTCCTAGGTAATACTGGGAAACACATTTCTTGTAATGCTGGGATATTCAACCACTTTTTCAAGAATAACTGACTTGCTCTTGTGGCACTATTTTGCCTTTCTCAGAGGAAAAACAATACTGATGCGCGTGGGTGGGAGAGAGTTAAAAACAGTTCAATCCATGAGATTTGCAAATGACCAACACCAATAAACAAGCCACTCCAGTGCACCTCCTGCCTCTCTGCTCTGGTGCTATGAGCACCGACATGATTATGATCTATTTATTATTCAGATTTTGTCCTGGACATTGTGAGACCATCAAGTAGTCCGAATCATGACATTTCAATTAGCTTTTCCATGATTTTATAAAACCTCTGTAGCCCACTCACAGGCCGCTCTAACCGTTAAAACATGAGCTTGGGACCATTCTTAACATCAGTGTGACCTTACGACCCAGGGATTACAATACAGCTGTGCAAATCCTGAGAATATGCAACCATCCACCAAAAGAGCAGACTGAAAAAGAGAAGGATTGCAGGATGCAGGCAGCTTCCTTCAATGTGTAAACAGAAAGCTTCACCAACTACCCAGTTGTGTCTGGATGAGGCTCGTGATTCAGCTGGATAAAACTCTTGTTTAAGGAGATAAATACTAAATCAACAAGTTTTTACACTGTTGGAATGCCGATTTATTTTCTCCCCCATAATTAGCTCTTTTCTCCCCATGCATCAAATACCACCACTTCTGCCATCTCTGTTAAAAAAAGGAAAACAAAGCATTGTAATATATTTTATTTAAACGCTTATTGAACCATTTAACATCCAACAGGCTTGAGCAGCTTTACCTTGGGTTAGTGCTGGCTGTCAGCTTCAGGTCAGCCAGAGGATGCTCATGTTGTGCGGATGGGAAACTAGTTAGCCTACTTCGGGACCATCACTCATCACTCGAAGGTTAACGTGGACTAAAATATTTTAAAACCCGCCCAAAAACAAGTGGAGACAGTTGGAGGTCAAACCTAAGTTCCGTTCTCGTCTGAAGAGAAGCCTACATCTGTCAGGGTGACAGCAGAGGAGAAAGCTTCGATTTTACAACCTGTCAGCACTCGTTTTGTATCTGAGAGCTGTGTGAACAGATGTGAGGAAGTGAATGAGTTTCTTTCTCTCTGTCAAAAGACACAATAATTAAACTAGCCCCAATTTCGCGCCCTTTTCTCGTCTATTCCTTTGCGCGCCCAGGACGGCACGAGGCGATGCTCGCGCGATTGAGGAGAACCGAACACCAGCCCCTTTGTCTCATAGACCTCCTCTCCACTAAAACGGAGCCCACTCACCGTTCGCAGGAACTGAATTTCGTCTTCTCCCTCTCCGCCGTCAGCCATGGCTGTTCCGGAGCCTGCTAGGACTGTGGCAGCCTCCTCCTCCGCCGAGGGCTCGTCGCTCCGCACCGGCCGCTCCTCCTGGCGCTATTAGCACATTGCTAAATCCACAGCCATACAGAGAAGAGGAGGTGTGTGTGCGCGTGTTTGTGTGTGCTGAGGGGGGAGGGGGAGGGCTAGGGCTACGACCGCAGCCTGTCCCTCGGCTCCACTCAAGTAGAAGGTTCTGTGTGTGTGTGTGTGTGTGTGTGTGTGTGTGTGTGTGTGTGTGTGTGTTGTTGTTGGGGCTCCTGCTGCGATACTCCAACAAGCTCCAGGCTCCAGCACGTTCTTGCAGTGGAAACGCACGAGCTCTCTGCTCTGGTCTTTGACGTCACCGCTGGCGTTTATAGATGCTCAGGTTCAGATCAGGCTCGATCTGAGCTGCTCTGAAAGTTGCCTTCATTTGAAACTTCACAGAGGAGCCATTCACTAGGCAGGAGGCAAACGACATCTCCAGTTCCACTCCTGTGCACAGCTGTGTGTTTGGGCTGCCTGACTGTCCCTGCAGAGATCCTTAGGTCTTTAGCCACATCAGTTATCAACCCTAGAGCCTTTTCTCTTAGGCTTGTTCGAATGAAGAGTGCCACTTCCTTCACAACTGCACCTTAAAGATAGTTACAGGCATAAATGACAGATAACCTCTGTGCAGGTGGTACACAGTTGAGGTGTAATGATACAGCTGATTCAGGATTTGGTTCAGTAGACAATATAGGGGTCAATGTTTGATATATTCAACAAAGCAAGACTGAATACTATTCAATATTTATAATGAAATATGAATAAAGAAAAATGTTCTGGCACAGTTTTCTGGCACAATCAGTTCTGGGACAATTCACTAATAAAACTGGAGCTGGAAGGCTGGGGGGATATTGCATATAATGCATTGTTACAACCATAGTACATAACTGAGAGAATGCAGCGCAAGTTCCAGATGGTGCAGTGTTCTGTAGGATATACATGCTGCATCCGAGTGCATGTGTGCTATATTTGGGTCCCTAGTGTAGAAACAGAGCACTGGCTCAGAGTTGCGGTCCTTACTGAGAGGCATAGAACCTGGCCTGCCACAAATACTGTACACATCACTACAGCATTTGCAATGCATGAAAAATACAGACTGAATCAGTGGCTGGCACAGCTGTGCGTTTTCTGTGAGGTGAAATATTCAAGGAAAAGTTGCAAGGACGAGTTCAAACGGAGACATATCTACAGAACACTCACTAGCCACCCTGTTTATTTATTTATTAAATGTATCTTGAAGTTCCCATCCACAATTAATCTGTTTCTGTTCACAGTCTGGGCCTTTTTTTGCAGATTTTTTTTTTGGGGGCGATGAACAACTCTCGACATAGATGTGACACTGACATGTGTAAAAATCTCAAGAACATTGTGTCTGATACACTCACACCAGAGCCACACACACCACCATGTCAGCAGTCCTGTGATCAGAAACTGACCAATGATGAATAGAATAGAGGCAGACTGACAAATTGTGCAGGACAGCATATGTGCTACATTTTGCGATTGTACACATATATATAATTACCTCTAAACTAGGTGAAACAAATAAAGTGGAAGCCCAAGGTAGATCATTCTAATACCTTGGATAATGAATGTCTGCGGGCTGTGCGCTTGACATCATGAGACACATGATCATCTGCTGCCCTCTAGTTGTGTGGCTGCAAAACAACAAGGTAGTTTGAGCCATATATCACTGGGCAGTACAGGGAGAATTTTAGTAACAAATCAAGACACAAATGACTTTTGTCTTTAAAGCCAGTTTGTGACAATATTCATCCTTCTTGTAACGAATTCCAAAGTGTTTTTCTGAGCAGGAATATTATTAGTATTTTGGACTTATTGCATGTTTTATAACGGACCACAATTGTCGGTTTAACTGGATTTAGTGCAGCACATTGTGTGAAATGTTTAATAAAAAGAATTTGTTTTTTATTTTTTATGCAATGTTATTTTGCCCTGATCAAGATGCCAGAAAAGATGAATATTGTGACATTGTAAATCATGAAAATTTCACATTATTATATTCTTGCGATCTAACCCACCCCTAGTCAAGGCTATAATTTTTCAGCAAGCATAATAAACTGTTCAGATACACATACAGACAACCAACCTGATTTGAGGATTTGTAGTCTGGATGTGGTCTGTATGTAATCTAAGAGTGTCTAACAATAGCACTGGCACAGTTATTATCCATGATTAATATAACACAGCACAGACAGGATGTATTTTTGTTCACAAGTATAACAGCATCTTGTCAGTCCAGTAATGAAGTGTGCTGTACTTCCTTTAGATCCAAGTGTTTTGAGAGATTGCAAACACACAGTCTTTTCTTAACAGGATTACCTTGCCCCCAAACAAATAGATTGAGACCATCCTGTAAAATGAGAATCTTATGAGTTTACTAAAATCAAACACAGATCAAGACTAAGACCTCACAACCACACAAAAGGCCCTGGATATCCATCGGATTTTAGTGCAGTTCATGCCACCACGAAAGTACTCTCAGACTGTCCCCCTCAATGTAACCCCTAAACTTCTGAAGTGAAGTGTTTGAGTTACAGAAATCTGAATGGCAAAGATGGATTTTTATCAGTGGAATACACAAAAAGGCCCAACCCTAGCCTGTGGTCTAAACCTTAGGTTTGCTCTTGCATGTATTTGATGTAACACAGCCTTAGTCATCATAGGGGATGTTATATGAGAGAGATCAGAAAAAAAAAATTAAACGATAGGTTAATAAGATTACAGCAATGGTTCTGTCAGGTTAGAAAGAAATGTTAACTTATATCAGTTACTGTGAATGTTAGTGACAAAACCATTTAAAGGGCTATTATGACGAATAACTACGTACACTTGTTACATTTTTTAAACGCCCTACTACATTCCATACAGTTTGTATATGATCCAAACTATATGTATAATGCAAGATGTATATGTAATGCAAGACGTCGGTGCAATAAGTTGCAACAGCCTATCTGGGTCCAACACTTTATGAACAAGTGGCTTTTCATCTGACTTCACAGCAGACCTTCACTATGATGTGTATTCAAACAGCTGGTAAACATGTCGATGACCGTGAGACCCTGGTAAGATACAGGCAAAAAACTGACCACTTCTGAAGGTATGTGACCTTGGCTTGATTGTGGCGTTGCCTGATGCTGCTGGCCGTGGGCATAGGTCTGCGTCCATCACAGCCGTGGTTCCGGGGGGGGGTTTCCGCCACATCTCGGCCGAGAAATACAGGCCGACGCCCGTGGTGGTGGTGAAGGTGGTGGGTGGGGGCTGCCTGGGATTATGCACATCTCGGGCCGACGGCCGTTCTGGACTTTTCCAAAACGCACAGATTGCCAGTCCGCCCCTGCTTCCAGGTGTGCTGAAGTACTTGTACGCATGGTTTGAAGTCCAAAATAACATGGCAGCGAGGAAGACTAGGTGCTCCTTCTGACCATGGCTGATGTGAGGGAAAACTCAGAGTCAACCCAGGGAAGGCTGCCGGACCAGACAGCGTTCCTGATCGCGTGCTCAGGGGATGTGCAGACCAGCTGGCAGATGTACTCACAGACATCTTTAACATCTCTCTGAGCACCACTGTTGTTCCAAAATGCTTCAAGGCCACTACCATCATTCCCGTGCCAATGAAGTCATCCTGCCTCATTGATTATTGTCCCATTGCACACACACCCATCATCATGAAGAGCTTTGAGGGGCTCGTCATGAGGCATATAAAATCATAGCTCTCCCCTCACTGGACCCCCTGCAGTGTGCGTATAGTCCCAACCGATGCCATCACCCCCACTCTTCACCCACCTGGACAAAAAGGAAACTTATATGAGAATACTCTTCATAGACTTCAGCATTCAACACTATCATTCATCAACATCTGACTGGGAAGCTGATACTTCTAACTGGGAGATCTCAGTCAATCAGGATTAGGAGCAACATCTCCAGCACGACCATGCTGAGAATAGAGGTCCCCGAGGGCTGTATGCTTACAGCCCTTTGCTTTTCATGCTGTTGATCTATGACTGTGCAACAATGGACAGTTCAAACCACATGTTCAAGTTTGCTGATGACACGACGAGGTGGGGTACAGAGAGGAGGTGTGACGGCAACAGACTGGTGCAGAGCCAGCAACCTGTCTCTAAATGTGGACAAAACAAAAGAGACTTCAAGAGGACAGACGTGATCACTCTCCACTGAACATCAACATCCCCCCAAGTTCCTTGGTTTTCACATCACGGAGGACCCTCAACACCAGCTACCAAGAAGGCCAAGCTCTATTTTGCATCACAAGACCCTAGAGAGGACAGTGAGGAAAGCTGAGAAGATCTCATCTCTCATCCCATTTCTGTCACAGGCATTAACATCACATGCTGCATCTGCAAAGCCACCAGCATTGTGGATGACCCCACACAACCCTTACACACCCTCTTCTCCCTCCTCCCGTCGGGCAAAAATGCATGTTCTCTGCCCTGTTGCTGCTATATTTGCACAATTATAATTATTGCTGTCTACCTCTGTTCTGCATTAATGCACACGTAACACTCCGCTGCTAGAAAACAGTATCTGTCGTGATACTATAACATTCAAACAAGTACTGTAGCTGTTGACTCCACTGAATGTTGTCATGTCTTGTTGTTTTGTTGCTCTTGTGTTTTTCTTGTCTGCGCTTGTAGTCTTGTGGTGTTCTGTTTCTGTTCTTGTGTTGCACCATGGTCCTGGAGGCACATTGTTTTATTTCACTGTGTATATACTTGAAATGACAATAAACCTATTTGACTAATTTGTCTGTCTTCTACAAGAGGAACTGCTGCCCATCCATTCAGCTTGGATTTTATGTACTCTGAACTAGATCAACCACCATGGAACACCTGCATGTGTTGCCCACCCTAAAACCAAAACAGACTCCAAAAAAAGCTACTACTACCAACTATAGATACTATCTGATCTATCTACTGCTAACTAGGGTCAACCGCAGTGGTTAACTCTGTACATTAAGGTCTTATATTGTTAGTCTTCTCCATAGTGTCATTCTTTTACTCTCTCTTGCTACCTGGTGTAGACCAGACGAGGATGGGTTCCCCTTATGAGACTTGGTTCATCCTCAGGTTTCTTCCTCCAGCTTTATGGAGTTTGTCATTGCACCTGTCACCTTGGCTTGCTCACTGGGAGCTCGGACGCAGATTCTGTACAACTGGTTCGTGATAATGTCAGTAAAAATAAAGAACTTTATTTAATAACTACATGCAAGTACATTCCATCAGTTCACAGATTAAACCGTTGAGCTGTATATTGCTGTATATAGTACAGAGTAACAGAGTAATTACTAAAAACCTTAACTTAAAAAGATCACCTATGGAAATTGCACAGTCTTTTAGCCACAGGGTTTCCTGTGGCGTTCAGTCTTGCATTTAGAGGTGATAAGTCTTTTGCTGTGTGCTAGATGGCCTAGTAAGAAAGCGTGCATCGGGTGGGAGGGATTGTCCATGATTACCGAGAAGCCTCTTCAACATTCTCCTCTCAGACACCTCAAGCACAAATATATAAATAAAATGGACTTGACACATAAAACCACAGATGTTATCAATGAACTACAGGGGGAAAGTTAGTAGGATAGGGACCCTTTAATCATTCACGTCAGTCATGTATGCAATACATGCAGTGGAACCTCAAGACAACATAGCTGTAATCTTCATATTGACCTCCTGCAATCATCAAAAGCATCACTACTGCCTGAAGTACGGTCAGTCAGGCAACCTTCATGCTTGTTCCCGAGTCTGGTGCGTCACCAGCAGTTATGGTGCTCCAAACAGTCCAGCTGATGAAGATATTTAACAGAAGCTAACGCTTTGCAAGCTTAATGACTTTTGCCTATCCTCTGATGCTACACTTGTAGGACTGCTGGCCGCCTGGCTTGCCAAGGCTATAAATAATAATCGTACAGCTCTGGCTGGTCCCCTTTAAGTTTTTAGCGACAGCGCGCATCGAAGTGGATCTCCTCCCCTTCTCTTTTCCCTGATCTCGCCTGCACCTGAAAATCCGCAGCTGCCCGCAGCGACTCTTGCGCTTGAGCCAGGAGAAGATCTGGTCGACCAATCAGAGCGGCCCAAAGAGCCGGAGCCCCACACTGATTGGCTCAGACGTCTGTCAGTCACGATCTGAGTGTCCCCGCCCCTCAGAACAGGGCGCCGAGCGCTTGGTCGCTCGCTTTAGGGGGAGAGGAAAGGCAAAACAACCCGGGCATGCAGGCGGAACGGGTAAGTGCGTTCAGCTCTGCACTTTCCACACCTGGCTATTGCATGTGGCGCTCATGTTGTGTAACACTGCATCCCCAGGACGCGGTGTGGAGGATGGATGCGTCCCTGGTGAGGTATAACAGGCGGAGGCACAACTTCATGCCGCACTGTGCTCTCTCAGATGTTATTTATAGGGATAATAATGATCTGACTGCTTATGTGCTGAAGTGCAGGACGTGCTTTGCTGGATCACACGTGGGAACGAATAGATGCAGATACTCTAGGACAAGTAACCAACAGTGATGGAGGCAGTTAAATGTGTTACAACTTCTGAACATGTGTTAACATAGGCCGTTTTTATTTATTTATTATTTATTTACATTCTTAAAAATAAAAGTGTCCGTAGAGGGTTTTTTTTGGCAGGATGCATTTTGCTGGTTGGTTCTACAAATAACCATTTTTGAAAGAAAAGTTTAAAGAACCTTCACATAATGTAATGTTTCTAAAGAAGAAGCCGTACACCGGTGAAGAAGCATTACATTATGTTTTAAACGGTTCTTCACACCCACAAATCTCTTCTTTTCAGAAAAGGGTTCATTGGGGACAATAAGTGGTTCTTGTATGGCTGTGCTCTGTGAGTCCTTTATGGCACGTTTTATGAGTATATATACCATATTTATGGCTGAATCTGAACATTTTTTTACATATGTTATTTTCACATTATCGATCCATTGTTGATGTTATTCGATACCCCCTGAAGATCATTCATTTTCTGCTCTTAAAAGTCCCTTTCCAAGAGTATGACACATTTAATATGTGGTCATTTAAAGGCAATTTCCTGCTAATTTAGTGCGTGATTTCTATTTATTTGCTGAGTTTAAGATATTGGGAAAAACATGTTACGAAATTTGCCATAACCTTTGCAAGATTAAGAGGTACTGTGCTGGCTCGCTTTATGCACATTTCTGGCCAAATATTAGTCTAAAGTTGTATTAGTCTAATGTCTTGCAGTCTTTGACAATGTTCCAGGACATGCTCATTCATAACTACTTGGCTGCAAGAAGCTGATTATTGCATAATATTTTGTATGTTTTGCATTCTAACACAGCAGTGATTCTAATTTGTATTCCAATCACCTTGTATGACAGTCAAATGTCTATGCTGAAATGATTAAAAAATGGTTAGCTGAAATTAGACATCGAATATTTCCTTGCAGACTGACATATATATCATTTTGATCAAGCAGATTTTCCACACTGTAAAAATATCAGCCAATGAAATTTTGTCAAACTGTTTTTCGTTAACTTGCCGTTGTACTTGGAACAGATTTATGGTCGTGTTGTTCTCTCTAATGGCTTCTTCCTCTTTAACAGAACTTCGATCGGCCAGCCGATGAACACCCTTCACTCCGACGGTTCTTCCCAAGCAGTCTTCCAGCAAAGGCTAGAGCCTTGGGATGAGCGTTCATTTAGTGTAAGTGTGTGATTAATTAAATGGCTCCCATAATGGAAGGAACACACACAGTACTCTGTCTGCACAAACCCATCCAGGAGTTCAGCCACATCAGCCTCTACTTCCCCACGGGGAGGGTCCGAGGCTTTACGTATGGCGTCCGTGCTCCTCGTGACTGCCAGCCCCTGTACGCTAATCAGCGTAACCAGAAGGATGAAGATCCTGCAAGGGCTAAACAAAGAGGCCAGTCTTACAAGCCAGCAGGCGATGCCTCCCAGTCCTGCAATGCAACAAAAGGAGTTTTAGCTGAGCTTCAGTGGCTGTCAGCAGAGCACTGGCAGTTGCTGGTGGATCTCCTGCCTCTGTGTGGTGACTGTGCATCCAGGGTCACAATGGGCAACCAGGATGGCAAGTTCCAGGGTCAGCCTGAAGCTTATGCAGGTCATCTTTTGCACAGTCTTAGCAGCAGCAACCTGCAACATGCATTGTCTTTGTCCCCAGAGCATAAAAGAGCAGCCTCTCGTGTTCGGAAGCTGAAAAAATTGGGCGTCAAGAAGAATTATGGCGCTGAAGAGTTCATGCAGAGTAAGATGAAGAAGGAAGCAGGGTGCATCACAGCTTCAGAGATTCCACAAACCTGCCAGGATGCAGATGGAGCCCCCTCTTTTCATGCATCCGCCACCCCAGGACCAGGCGCCTATGCTCATGTCAGCAATGAACCACTTCTCCCAATGGAAGGACCCTTCCACACTGCTCAGGAAGGCTGGGATTTCATGGAGGACCCACGCCTATTTGACTCAGAAACTGACCTCTGTACCGAGCTAACAGAGTTCGAGGAACAGTTCTGTCTGAGTTATGGAGCTTCAAGCTGTACTTTCATGGACAATGTTGGAAATAACATACGACCCAGTATTTTCAGCAGCTCTATAGGGAATGAGACTTTTGAAGAGCAGTCTGGAGACAGAACTACAGCTCAGCTGTACGATGACATCAACAGAAGGGACATAGTGGTGACTAAGGGCCAAACAATGGTGGATGCTGCACGGCAAAGTTCCATCCTGGGGTCCACAGAAGCTTCCTTTGGTGCTGTAGATGTTGTGCCTCACACCAGTAAAGACAGCTCTCTCATGGGACACAACGATTACCAATGTTTTAACCAAGAAAAGGTGAGTGCCTCTTATGAAAACTGTACTCAGAGCCATGAGACAGGGTCAAACACAGAGAACAGATCTTCTGAGGCAATGAGGCTTTCTCTTTCACATCTCACCCAAGCGCAATCAAGAACCTGGACCAAAAGTCCCACATCTCCTTCTCTTTCTGGGGTTTTCAATGTGTCTTACCCAACAACCAACAGTCTACCAAGTATGTCTCCTGCTCTTTCACCACTGTCCTCCAAGAT
Organism: Alestes dentex; assembly: GCA_037576975.1. Taxonomy (NCBI): domain Eukaryota; kingdom Metazoa; phylum Chordata; class Actinopteri; order Characiformes; family Alestidae; genus Alestes; species Alestes dentex. The sequence continues at coordinate 39,998,565 of JBBIGA010000001.1, read as the reverse complement.
GTCAAGTCCCCAACTGAACCATAGAATTTTATTGCTTCCCGAAGAGGATGGCATTAAGGATAAAGATGGAGAGAAGAGGTCCCATGAAGCAACAGGGTATTGGTCTGAAGCTGGGAATCAGCCGAAAGTCACGACAGAGGTCATTGACAAAAATGGGAACTGTAGAACAATTACAAGGCTGGACCTGAACCTTATCCAACAAGGAGCTGGGAACTCCACATTCAGTACTGCTGGAGCATCTGGTTTTACTAGCACAGGTGAGTGTAAGGTAAGATTTATTTACGTTGTCACTCAAAAGAGAACACAATTTTGAGGAAATGGAGGTGACTCGCATTAACTGGATTATTCAAGTTTAAAGTATAGGAGTGTAAAGTGGCTGTTTGTCACATATGAACACGCCATAGCACAACACACAGTGTGAAATTTAACCTGTTCACCTGAGGGAAGCACTAGGCAGCTGACAATGCGGCACCCACAGAGCACTGTGTGGGTATGGTACCTTGTTCAAGGGTACATCAGTTGTGCCTTTGGCAGTCGTGGGATTCAAACCCGTGTCCTTCCGTTTACAGGAGCAGCTCCCTTACCACTAAGCTACCAGCTTTAAACTGTGTGCTGAATGAGTCAAGTAGTCAGTATGTTCAAGTATAGATAAAGCGGTCATGTGCATTTTTGTAGTTTTCCTTTCTGACACAAATAGGAAAACTATTTTTGTCAGAAAAATAGTTTTAATAAAAACATGTTCAGTGGTACTGCGCAAAAGTCTGAGACCATCCTTTTGTTTATTTAATTTTCAGTCAGTCCATTAAGGACAAATTGTTCATTTTCCAGTGTTAAAAAAAGCAGAAAAAATATGAGAGTAGATAGAACATAGTCCATTTGCATAAGGAAATGGAAATTTAAAAGAAAACAAGTGGTGAAAAACTGGATTTAAATCTTTAGTCTGTGTGAGAGATAGAAAACCAAGCTCTTGCTTTAGAAGAAAATCCACACTTCTTTCTGTCCATCCTTCCAGGATGAAAAGACAGCCTAACACTGAAGGCCTGAAAGGATCTGTAGCTGTCATTACGGTTTTACTGAAAAAGGAAATTGACAGAAACTAAAAATATTTGCAATAGAACACAGACATTTGAGATTGAGTGGAGTGAGGTTTTATGGACCAGTTAGTCTAAATTCTTTGTTAGAAGCAGAAAATTCAACCAACTTCAAATATGAAACTTACAGGTGTTTGCCAGAAACATAGAAAAATATGTCCACAGGTATTTGCAGAAAAAATTTAATCAAGACCGGAGGCTGTAATGAAGGCAGTACAAACTCACATATGTTTAGTTGTTAATTGTTCTGCGTAATTTTCTATGAATATGCTTTCTGCTTTTGCTCTGACGCTGAAAAATTTGTCTGTAATAGCTGTATTGTCTGGATCTAAAACAAATGAAACAAATTGTCTCTGACTTTGCACAGTACTGTATGTGTTGCAATACAATTTGTTGCAAATGGGCAAAATAGTCTGTTTTTGGACCCTGCGTATCAAAATCAGTTGATCGACAAGAGGTTCAAACACTTTTGCTGCTCCCATGAAAGTAATGTCAACTCAAGCTTTGACAGTTTGCTCTGCACCTTTGGAGCTACATCCTGTTGAGGTTGAAACTGCCCTGATTTTACAGATCCAGATTGGCTACTCCGCAGCATTACTTAGAAAAGGGGATTAAGGCTCTGTGTTGCTCAAACAAAAAAGAATTTCTGAAGTGCCGCGGATCATAAGCTTCATCGCATGGTCACAGTGACAGCATCAATGAGAAAGAAATATGTAACATTTATGGTGAGATCTTTTGGTAAATCCATTTGCAGACATCACTAGCCTCAGTTCAATAGTTTATGTGATTTTCTGATCAATTAGCAGACAATGTACCCCTTTGCTTCCTTTGCTTGGGGCAGAATGAGTGCACCTCCCCCTCTCCATGCCTCACTGGTTAGTTTCCAACTGATTTGATAATAGATTATTTACTATGCAGCACAATGTCAGTTCTGGCTATTTTGGCTTTTCCTTTTTCTGTCTGTGGGGTCAGACAGAGAAAACTGTGGAAAGGCCAGGCCTTTGCTTTTTGCTAAATTCGTCAGGTCCTGATCATATTAGACCCAGAGAGTAACTAATGATGTGTCAACCCAGCTTGCTTAGCTTGCTCTTTCAAAGTAAATCAGGCAACGCACATAGGTTTTATTAATGCAGATATTCTGTTATTTACTTCAGTGCATCATGTAATGCACATGCTGGTTAGTACATGTGGGCATACAAGTGCTTCTTGATTATTTCATAATGTATAACATTTGTTCCCAAGTGCATCATTTCCTTTCTAATACATGGTATTCAATTATTAGTAATAGATGTATTTTATTCAGACTTGTCTGGGGAGAACAACATCAATCTGTTGAGAGTAATCTTGACAATTTAATCCCACTCTTTTACAAACTAGGTGCAGATTTCCACTGGAGTTCCTTGAAACTGAGAATTGGGATTGGGGTCTGCTGATTTTGCAAGTCAGAGTCCCAGCATTCCATCATGTCTGTTGAATCCGTCACACACAGACACCCTACAGTTTCATCCTGGAATGTGGGAATGTATGCTCTGCTTGCATTTAGAGCGCAATGTTAGTGGAAGAGTGGGTTAGAATGAACAGGAAACTCTGTAAAGAGAGAGGTACAGTCCTTACCTGATGTGAATGGCGCTGTCAGGGGCACTGCCTGTCTTAGGTTTCCAGGCTATCACCCAGAATATTTCAAACCAGGCACAAACCTCTTTAAGTTAGCATCATACGTTTCACCATGATTTCACTGTGCTGCTGATGCCCTTTCCACATTATCAGTTTTGGCGTTGTTGGTAGTAACCAGTAAAAAATTGTAATAGCAAAGAACTGGGAATGCAAGGACCTTCACTGATGAATATATATATATATATATATATATATGAGAGTACTCAGAGATGT
>JBBIGA010000001.1:39983733-39995487 GCA_037576975.1 Alestes dentex | reverse complement strand
GCTCCTCCACACCTGTCTGACCTTATTCACACTGCCACTCCCTCTCGTGCCCTCAGATCTTCTTCTTCTATCCATCTCACTGTCCCCTCTGCTGGTCTGGTCACTATGGGGAGCAGGGCATTTTGCTGTGCTGCCCCCAAGCTTTGGAATTCTTGACCCCCAGACATTAGAAATATTAATTGTTTTTATACTTTTAAGTCCAAACTCAAGACACACTTGTTTAAAATCACATGTTCTATTTAGTCTTCTTGGCTCTGTTGTACTTTCTTACTGTATTTGTTTTTTATTGTCTGTTCTTTTGTAAATTTGCGCGGTGTCCTTGAGTGTTGTGGAGGGCGCCTATAAATAAAATGTATTATTATTATAACTTTTGCACAGAACATATTTTAGGCTTAATTTTCTAATATGTTATACAGTAAGTATGCATTAAAATGTGCAGAAGTGTGATTTTTTTGTGGAGGATAAGTACTTATTTACATTCAGAAAATCAACAAAACATGTCAACATTTCTATAAAGAGTGACAGAGTAGATGTGCTCCTGTAAGTGTAATTAATTGTTTTTTTAACGATCACGGACAGATTAGAATGATCATTTTCACAACATTTAAAACACACATTTGAAAACAGACAGTAATTACATTTTGGACATTTTGGGCCTCAGACCCCTCTCTTTCCGTAGAAGACGCCCTGAGACAAGACGACATTTGGTTGCTGGATGGTGATTACTCCATATCCCATGAGCCCCTGTGTCGAGCAACGAGACCTGACCGCCTTGATTTCCTGAGGATCACACCACCGGAGGATGATATCATTGGAGACACACCATACCACCTCAAACCTAAGCGGACAGTAAGTGGAGCAGAATCACGCTGGAGGTTAAAAAAGAAAAACACAGTAGAAAACACACAAGCGCGTTACACTCAGCAGTGTGCTTTTGTGTGAAGAGACACAATAGCTACACATTCACACAAATACAAATAAAATCACACCTTTGAAAAATGTTTTAGGCTGTATGAAATCTTCGAATAATTTCAAGAATTTGTGTTAATCTGTGTTTTGTGTGAAATATTTCAGCCAATAGAGCTCTATGATGTTTTTTCTGGGCCAGTTGGTCTGAGTAATGCGCTGGAACTGAAGGTCAAGTGCATAATCCAAAGACTGTTGTTATGGACTGAAAACAACAGACTAACTATGGTGATTTTGGGTGACATCATTATGTCTGCTATGGAATGTCTTTGCTTATGGGCTTTCTTCTGGCTTGTCTAATGCTTGATCTGAATAATACTACACCTGAATCTCAGGCAAGCTTTCTGCTCTTTCCAGTTTATACAAAAAAAGTGGTAGATAAGTGGTGAAAACAGTCAGGTCAGGCGTCCCAGTAAAAAAAAAAAAGAAAAAAGAAAAAAAAAGGAAAAAAATGTATGTATATATATATATGTGTGTGTGTGTGTGTGTGTGTGTGTGTGTAATTTACAAATTTTGTAACATAAATATTCATGTAAATTCAGCTACATTTTCATATAAAATATAACTATAATGTATAAATATAAATATAAATGTTTTGGGACTGTCTAGAGAACACAAAGAAAACGCACCTTGGGATGGTGAAATGCCGCTGTACAGGAGGTTTGAAAGTAGCCAATGTGAGAACATTATTTATTTTTCCTTGCTGCTGATTGGCTGCTGCCCTGTGACGCATCTCGCATGGAGCTATGCCAAGAGTTTTTCTGAGTGTTCTCGTGTTTTTCGTTTTGTTCCTCTTAAAGCCTAACTAATTAAATTAACTTAATTTTGTAAATTTAATTAATTTATTACTATATTTACTCTGCTTACACCAAAGAATACGACAGCACATACCAAAGAAACGAACGTATATGAATTATAGTACAGTCTATACAGCAGTATTTTACATTCTAGCATTGCGAGAAACAGCAGTTTAGTGTACACTGTACAGTACAGATATGGGTTTACCTTTACATTTTTAAGGGTAGTGTATTAAGCTGAGTGTAAAATGAAATTAAAGTGTTTTGGGAGCATATTTAGGGTTTACTCTATACAACCACATGACATATTTGCTGTTTTTCACTATATGCAGGTGCTCTTTGAACGTAACCCCTGAGATATATATATATATATATATATATAAAAACACACACACGCACAGTCACATGGTTAGCACTCCCTGCATTTTTTTAAATTCATAATGGGAATGCAGGACATTACAAGACAAGCCTCCCAAAGATTTTTTTTTTTTTTACCATTTTATCAACATTACGTGTAAAAAGCAGAAACAATGGATGTTTTGGAAATTAATTAAATCAGTACTACTATAATGACCTAAGCCTCTGCAACTAACCATTTTACATCAGTCCATTCTGAATGACTGACTACATTTCAGTGACATTTTATGGTCAGCCAAGTGTGTTTACTGTAATCGTAAACAACCTCCCAGCCAGTTTGTGGATGCTGCTAAAACTGCTGCTCTTATTCTAAAGAGAGACTTCTTGTTTTTTTAACTAGTGCATGCATGCTAATATGAGCATGAGGATTGGGTGTGATGTTCACACCCACAGCAAAAATTGTTCTGTTCTACTGGTTCGGGAGAATGCAAATCAAACACTGTCTGCATGCAAACATACTGGCAAAACTCCTCACTTCTTTTGCGTCTGAGGCAGAATAAGTCGTAGTTAGCTGTATTTTTTGGCTCAGTGATATTTGTTTCACCTGTCAGGAAAGTATCTTTGTGTAGCTTTCGTCACCTCATAATTTTCAGTAATTGTCATTAGAGTAAAAAAGCAATACAAAATATGTGAAAATTAATTTATAGGTTTTAGTATCTTGTACACCCACAGACACACACATGCACACACACGTGTGTGTGTGTGTGTGTGTGTGTGTGTGTGTATATGTATGTACAAATATACAGAGCGAGAGACAGAACATGTATATAACTAGAGAGTAACTAGTAACATATAGTTATAGTAATAGCTTATAGTAATAGGCATTAAACTCTGTGAACAGTTCTGATCGGGAAAGTTCTTCTGGAAGGAAGCATTTCTAATTTTTAATTGGCCTTTAATGAGGAGCTCTCTCAACCTTGCTGACAGAGTCCAGAACCTAAACTCTTCACATGCCTAACACTGTTTAGCACAAGCTCTGCTGTGTCCTTAAAAGTATGTGTGTGTGCATGTCCTCACACACCCCTTGTAATCACAGTGGTACACTCCCAAGACAGCATCCGTGCTCTTGACAAAACAAGAGAATGCAGCTGAGCACTGATGCCTGCAAAAGATAGCAAAGGTGTGGCTGGTGGAGAAGATGGAATTTCTGCAGAAATGTTGTTTTTAACAATATTCTACACAAATGAGTGATGCGTAATTCAGTGGTTTACACTGAAAGATGAATTGGTCATCATAGTATCTGTTTTTCTTTTGTGTTTTATTCTTTGCCGAAGGATCGCGATATATATTGACTTAATATGACCTTTAAAAAAATGATAAGCATTGCAGACTGTTTCTCATAGTGAGAGTTACACCTAGTTTTCAGACATGAGTCAGACTGTGTTGCTCTGTCTTTTTTTAATAGATAGAGTTCTATGACAGTGGTGCAAGTCCAAAAGAAAGCCTAGGAGAAACTATACTGCCATTCTTACATAAGAGCAGTAAGAGGGTCTGCTTTGAGGCCTGGGTTGCTTTTAATCCACACATCACCTCAATGAAAGCCTAGGAATTCATGCGTTGCAATGCTTAAGACTTTTATCCACTGCCAATCTGGGAACTAACAGTATGGTGATGACATTCAACTCCTTTACAGTATCATAAGACAGACTTTATTTTGATACAGATTTTCATTTTGCTAATCTGTTGGGTGTTATATTTTGGGCAAACGCTCATCACCTTCACAATCATTCTTGAGTTTCAGAAGTCCTGCATGGAATGCGTAACAATTAGACCAGCAAAGGGCTTAAGAAACCTTTAAATACCTTGACATACAGAGACATACGCTAGCAGTGTGACAAGACTTTCAGGTTATGACCAGTGGGATTACTAGGATTTTATGGGTCCCACTGTTAAAAAAAAAAAAAAATCTCATCATGCTCTCAAGCCACATCACTCTAACAATAGCCTAAAAGTTTAATTTAGACTACCTATTTAAGATTTCAGATGGTAAATAACTTCCCTCAATACTGCCTATACATAGTAACATACTGTTATACTGTCATAACTAGTAACTAAATGGTGATGTGTGTTGTTCAGAAATAGGATCTTAAGAAATGCCTGTATGAGGAGAGCAATAACATACAGTTTGCATGTACACTATGTTAGCCTGAAGTTATTCTGAGTGCAGATAGACAGATTCTGCACTGTTGAATCAGCAATAAAATATATAAAAAATATATTAATACATAAGTCTACATTTAATACTTGATTATATTGAGGATAATTAATACAAATTAACTTTGTAATTAAGAATGAATTATGCACATATTTAAAAATGCGAACATTTCCAAACTTCAAAAGCATATTAGCTTGGACTAGTGGGCAAGCTGGTCTGTTGTTGTGGCGGCATGGAACAGCAGAGGTGTGGACTTAGGCAGAGCAGCTTATAGCCGGTGGTGTAATGCTGCGTGCAGAGCCAAGCAGTACCGCCTACTCCACCTGACCCTCAAGGAGATTAGCAACACAGAAAGTCTGAAAGAGAGAAAGAGGCTGTACCCTACGCCATTACGAGGAAGTAAGTTCAAGTAATATGACACCTGCTACTGAAGTTTTTCCCAGGAAGTACACATGGCAGAGCAAGAGAGGGAGGAACAGGAGCATAGGTAAACTCATGTGAGCCACTCTACACCAAACCCGTGTGACTTTAAAGCAGCACGGCTCTTTCTCCAGGGGACCAATTCTCACACATTTTCAAAGAATTGGAAGACGACATGGCTGCGGGAGGTTACCTTTACTCTGTGAGCTGAAAGACCACACTGAGGCCACGTTTTGGGATTACGCAGCTTGCTCATGTTCAAAGCTGGAGTGAAATATAACTTTTTTCTCTCTCACAGTGTCTGCACTGGGTATTACCCAGCAACCTCTGAAGTTCTGTCTCAGATTTCCAGAGATATTTTTAAAACGGAGAATACTTTTTAACCACAAACATCTTGGAAAACTGGGATAACTTTTTTTTTTTTGTTGTTTAGTGGAGGAGACAAAACTGTTGTGAAGAAGTATAAAGTTCTGCTCTGTGAAGAGTAACAACTTGAATCGAGACTGAGTCCAGCTTTTCTTAGCAAAAAAAAACCCCAAAAACAACAAAGATAGGAGCAGCTTTAATAGGGCAGTAATTGAAGCACTTTTTGTGTGGAGAAACCAGGAGAAACCAAGGGCTTTTCCCTCACAAAAGACTATTGTTTCTTCCACCGAAAGAAACTGTAGCATATGCAGGTGTGAACACAGGAGTGATTTTCTGCATTTACCTGCATAGTTGTGGATTAGGTGGTTTGGAGAAGTCTGTTAAATGATTCTTGAACACAGTTAGTGCTGATCCTGAGATCTACCTGGCTCTTTCTGCTATTCTGCACTATGTTTTTAAGGGCAGACTCTCAGCAGCCGGCAGAGAAGGGTGCAGTGCTTAAGTCGTTCCGAACACTGCCTGAGGAAGAGTCATGTCTACACCCTGTAAACAATGGAAATTTTGAAAGCAACTGTAGTGTTGATGGTGTTGACGTAGGTCCTCCAGAGGCAGCGACCAAAAATGATGCCAGCGGTGCTTTCGAGGGAACCGTTGAATCATGGGAGATTGAGTCTTGTAAGGAGAGCGTTCTGTCATGCTCTCCTTTTCCGTCTTGGAGAAGACCTTTCAGCACTTCCTCCCCTGTTGTGGCAGACCCAGATCTGGTGCAGGTAACCAGAGTGGAGACCTACAGTGACACAGAAAATGAGGAAGATAGTGATGGAAACCTTGGCCAGACTGGTCAACAGGAGACCACTGAGACATCCTTCTGTCTTCATAAGGATAAAGAGGCTGATCATAACTCAGATCAGGTGCTCCATCATGATAGCAGGGGTAATGTGTCTCAGACAGACTTAAAATTGCCTGGTCTCACTGCCAAAAGTATTTTGGAGCAATCTTTCAAAGACATCTCTGTTCTGAAGACATCAAGTTCTAACAGGAGGCACAACATGCAAATGGACTCTTCTTTTGACCTATCACGCAATTCAAAGCTGTATGAGAGGCATCGGGAGGGTGCAGATCTTGCCACTGGAGATATGGGCTCAGATGTGTCAGCTACCAGCAGTCCTACAGCAAGGGACCATACCCACCCAGGTGTGGCTGAAGACTACCATGAAAATGAAGAAATTTCTGCATCATATGTGTCTGAGGATCCTCTTCATGTACCCTATTCAAGTGGAAATTACTCTGACTCTTCCTTGCTTTCAGTGGATATATCATCCCATGAAAAACAGAGTTGGAGAACATCTCAACTGCCTGCATCTCTTTCAGTTAAGAAACTCAGCCACAACAGTTCAGAGTCCCGCGACTACTCAAGCCCTACCTCTCCAGACTCAGCTCCTCATCCAGGGAGCAGCATAACAGAGGGCCATTCATGTTCAGACCAGGAACAGTCCCCAGTTGACTCCATGCCAAGTGCCATCTCTCTTCCTTCACAAGGCAGCAGTCAGGAAATGCCTGTAACCAAGAGGACCACCACAGACCCTTCTTCCACTCCCTCCCCCAGATCACTTGCTGCATCCACGCCCAGGGAACCCTTCCAGCTGCCGGCCCTGTTCAGTGGACTACGTGTGTTGAAGAAGGGTGCAGTGGGAGAGGAGAGAGAGACAGTGTCTGAGATCAAGCAAAGGGATACTGACCGCGCATTACTGAGCCTGAAACAGCACGTCAACAAGGCTAAGTCTGAGCAGCAACCAGCAAGCACCTTGTCCCCTAAAAAGAAAGCTGAACCCAAAGATGTGTCTGAGCCAAGGAGTCGGTTGTGGCGGCTTCTTAATTTTGATGATGCCCGTAATGAGGAGAACCTAGACAGAGAGTCCAAGGACATTGGAAGCCTCAGCCCAGAGAAGGAGGAATTGGCAGGGAACGTTACAGAGGCTGACATTCAACTAAATGACAGCAGCAAGGGCACAGATACTGCATTTGATGCCTTCAAACTTTTCTTCAGTCCCAAACCCCTTAAGAAGGATCCTGGGGATTCACCAGTGGATCTAGAGGCTGTCAGAAGGAAGAGAAAGAATGAAAAAGAGTTGCTTAAGTCCATCTTTGAGAAATCTACAAGCAAATCACCTAGTAGTGACAAGAGTACAGCAGAGGTCAAAGTATGTATATCTTAAACAGTTTTGCCTTATCGTATAAGAAATGCTCTTGAAATTTGACAGGGAAAGTTGCCACTTTCGGTCTTTATTAATGTCATGTTGGAATCAATCCATATTTGAATGTAACTGGTTGCACGGATTAACAGAAAAGTCAATCTGCATATGGAATTGAGCCCTGAATCAGTTAATAGCTGGTGTTTGTTCAGCTGTATCAGTGTCACTCCAACCTTCGTACTAAATGAATTGACCCTTATGTATTCTCCTTGAGACCTATTCCTCTTTTCTCTCTCTCCAATTCCCAGTCTGAGGTCTGCTCCCCAACTGACAGTGAGGACAGAACACCCGGGCGACTCCAAGCGATTTGGCCCCCACCCAAGCCTAAGGATGAGGAGGAGAAAGTAGGACTTCGATACACTGAAGCAGGTAGGTTTAACATAAGAATCTGTCCCAGTCCAGAAATATACTTTTACCCCACCGCCACTTTGCTTCTGCAAAAGATCTCCCTGTTTCAGAACACTTCTCACAACTTAATCTAATTCTAAGGTGCCACAAACAAGAAAAGCAGCACTGCCTTTGTGGTGGTCATCAGAGCCACGGGTGTTCTGTATTTTAAATCCATTTAAAAGAGGAATGCATGTTAAGCAGTCTCTGGCCATGATATCCCTGTTTGTGTCAGAGGTACAAAGCTGAACTGAGAAAAGTAAAGCGCCGTGTTGTACTTCAGGACAGAAACAGTAGTCCCCATTACTCACCGCCAGCACTCCAAAATACCTACAAGGCTTACAAGTAAGAGCCTGGATTTAGCCCATAGAGCTTTTGCTACAATTTCTGACTGCTTTCTGAAAGTGTGACACTACTTTAGTAAGTTTTCTTTAAAATGGAAACTTGTTGAACATGCATTGAAATAATAAGGGTTATTCCCTTGGATTTTTATTTTACATTTTTCTCTGACACTGTTTAGAGTCGGTCCTCACTGTTGATAAATCTTGTATGTAAATTCTTATACGTTTTCCTCAGAGAACTGCCTTAGGCAACTGGGTCAAAAATCGGATTATTTTACCTATTATTTGTTGCAGTGTTTCCCAACCCTGGCGAGAACCCCCTGCTCTGGATCTGTTAGTGTTTTCTCTGCTCCTAACACGTGTGTCAACATCTCAACAGACCCTGAGTAAGAGGTGTAGTATAAAGCAGGAAAACTCTAAAATGTACAGTGTAGGAAGTTTCCCCAGGACCAGTGTTGGAAACCCTTGATTGTATGAATGTTTCCAATTCGTGGGAGTATCCATTCACTGTTTGTTTTTAACCACTTTCTGCAGACCTCCTGGTGACCATTCTGTTGGTGGAATGAAAATTGATTCCTCAGATTGCTTTATTAATGTAATCCAATCAAGTATTTTTTATTGAAATGATTATTAACATTAATGTCAAATATTTTCAAATTCAAGATTGAACTAAGTGGGGGCCTCTTGAACCATGCAGAGTTGCATTTTATAGCTACTGTTCAAAGGGGTTAACCTCATTCGCTCAGTTTAAGCTCACAAAAGGCTTATAACTTTGATTACGGATTAAGTCTGGTGTGAACGCAGTAAAACGTGCATTGCAGGGCTATGCCAGAACAGAGATTGGGGGCTACTCTTATTGAGCTTGTTCTCTGGATTATTGAAATTCCAGAAATAAGAAAAACAATGTGTTAGACAGATTCTTCTTAATATCATGCTTCTATAGAGATACATAATACGAAGACATAATTTATACAATGCAGAGTAGAGACAAACATTACATGGAAGCTGCATTTGGCCTGGTGTTTAACAGTAGGGCGGGGTGGGTTGTAATCAGCTCATTAATAACACTTTGAGAAGAATATCCAGAAGAACAGGATGCGCCTTTACTTATCACTAAACAGAATTGCCACATCTTTGAATTTTAAAGGGCTCACATCATGGAAGCTGCATTTTTGGACTAGAATAGTTTAATTTAGTATACAAATAGGGAGTGTTTCGGATTGTTTTCTCTGTTAGACACAATACAGGATAGCCAGTATGAAAAGACTGATTTGCACATATACATATCTTAAAGGCACAGTAACAATAACAGAATTTTTAATTCTAATGGAATAAAGAGAGGTTGGAAAATGGTCATGTAGAAATGCATTATGATTGTTTTGGTACATAAAACAATATTATAACCTTATAACTGGACCTCTGTGAATTATAACAAAATGGTATGTGGGCCCCTTAAGTGAGATACTGCTCCGCATTTTGGACAGAATCATAATACGGTTATAATAAGGTTATGGGTTTTACTTAGGATTTGTGCACGGCATGGAGTCATGACTTTGTATTTGTTGGTCCTTTTAGAGCACCAGGCTGCCCTGCTTCAGCTGAAGAGAGAATGCAAAGAGGAGTTGGAGAAACTGCATGTAAGTCAGTGTGAGCTGTGCATGGATGTATTGGATTGCAGTTCCCACAGGATGCACTAGATGTCAGTGTAAGGCAGTGAAGTCAGTATGGATGGCTTTAGCAGAGATTTGCCATGTGTTTAGCCACAAAAATAGCTTCAGCAAATGCCTGAGGCGGAAAAAAGGCTTTAGAACAGTGTATGTGCATACCTGAAGCTTGCCTGAATATATTCACAAGGCTCTAGGTTATTGTGCAACTTCAGTGTAGTAAAATCAAATCATATAAAGAGAGTGTCCTCTTTTTTTGACATTCTGATTAGGATATAAAAAGAAAGAAAAACAGATTTCATAAATTTCTTAGAGAAGGTCTCCAGCATTCAATTTATTGCGCCCACTTTACAATTCAGCTCTAGTCAGTTTTTACATATTTGTCATAGCGCTAGCTAGCCCACGATGTACTTGCAGTGAAATTTCAGGAGTCTTGGCAGCAAATGCAAACAAAGGGGAGACACTGAACACAACATAGTTTTTGATGAACACCTAAACAAAAGCAGTTACAGAATGAAGTGCTGGATACAGCGCTGCTTCAGCTAAACAGTAAAAAAGAAACAGTTTCAGAAGGTTCCTTAAAGCTCACTGTAGGGTAGAGTAGGGAATGTGATAGCCAAGGAATGAGATGTTAGCCAAGAAATAAGATAGGAGATGTGCATTAGGACTTTCGATGGATAAGTGAGTAAATGAACTGACTGGCATGAGGGGACCAGGATATCATTTTGTGTGTGCGCCAATCTTCCAAAGGATTGTGCAGCCAAGGTAAACTTAAACTAACTGCTGTTGGGATTGGAAAAGGATCAGAAACTAAATAGTTTCATGGTGGTGAGAAGAACTCTAGGGCATGTACCATAACAGGGCGAGTTAGAGCAAACACAAGCATCGATAAAGAGACCAAGGACTTGGATTTGACGTTTCCAGCCAACTAGGACTAAAGAAGAGCAGACAAAGAGACAGAATGATTAAACACTAATAAATCAACAGGTAACAGAAAAAGGAACAAGGGCACCACCTCTGTCAGTCCCTATGTTTGGCCTGTTTGTGCTCTGACAGACAGGCCATGGCCAGTTGAGCAGCTCCTGAGAGGTCTGCATGGGATCCGGTTTTGGATCACCACAAATAGGTTCCAAACAGAACTGCAATGTGCCAGGAGAGCGGATACTGAACCAGACGGCTGGTGGTGAACACTGGTTAATGCAGTACCTCTTGGCCTATAGGTGTTGGTCAAGCCATATGGCTAGGCATAAAACGCCATCCAGGTCAATGTCAGCGTCCCAGCAGGTCAGCACAGTTTGTAGTTCAGGGCTGAGGGCTTTCCTCTAGACTGCTAGAACCTGCCTAGTGAGTGTGCTGTATCATAATGGATATTTTCTTGAAATCAGGCAGGTAAGGGAATGCTAAATACAGATCCAAGCTCAGGAGGAAGTTTTGACATCCAGCCGGATGTCCGCTGTACCACTGTACCTCCCTGGTAAGAAACCGTGGACCTGGCGTGACCTGTAGGTGGCATTAAGCATACCTGAGGAGACCCGGCGGGGCATACCACAGTGACTAGCTCTGCTACCACCTGGGTCAGCTGGCCAAGGGTGAGCGAGCAATTCGTGAAAAACAACTGGAACCTCTTCTGGCAGGAGTGATATTCCTGCTGCATCTGGAGTGGTCTGTACTTCTGTCATAGTGGTACCTAATCTAAATAATGCACTCATAGGAGTTGCTTGGCGGGAAATAGCAACCAGTTGGCAAGATGGAGAATGGATGCCAGATTCCAGTTCAGGCTGGGTATTTGTAGCGAGAGAGTGAAATGCAGAACAGGTGTTGACTATCAGGTTAGCGGGAGAAACCAAAACGAGAGGGAAAACAGGGCAAGAGGGAAATGCCAGGGTCAGTACTCTGGTGTAGCATCTGAGGTGTGACCATGAAAACAGTCAAGCAGGTTTATAAGCATATCTATATATGTATATATATGTATACACACATACACACACA
>JBBIGA010000001.1:39956973-39983633 GCA_037576975.1 Alestes dentex | reverse complement strand
TATATATGTGTGTGTGTGTGTGTGTGTGTGTGTATATATACATATATACTTTATATTTTTGTGGATATATGTATATTTATGTATGTATATATACATGTATAAAATGGCTTCACCAAAGTAGCCTCATAACCATGGATAGTATTCATTAATGCAGTTCACAATATGTCCAGCAGACGGCACTGATGTATTAACCGTGTAGACTGGTGCTAGCATAAATTAACTGTGGTGTAAGGCAAGTAGCCTATCAAATAGTACTCGAATCAGTTTCATTATACTTATGTATTTTAGATGATCCGTCGAACATCATGCTTCCATGGGATGCCGCTGTCTTAACAGTATGTCTCTTGTATGAGGAGGTTGCTGGAGAAATAAAGCTTGGATTGTAGGATGGAGACTAGGGGGGTGAAGGGGTTGCGGGGATACTTACTATCCATGAAGTTTGGCCTTATGCTAAAAATATGGAGAACTGCTGATAGGTTGTACTCCCATGCATATAGCTGGAATAGCCACATGGAAAATAGTGCACTTTGTTTTATTCTGTGGATGACTGACATTAATAAACCAGTTTTAAATGATTAATTTAGCATTTTAAAATGTATTTAAAGTCACTGTGCTATTTAAATGCCTTTGCATTGAGCTTCAAGGAAGCTCAGGCCAAATTTCATACGGGGTTTATGGGCCAGCAGCGAGAGCCAATAGGGTAGACCTGTTTCACCAGGATGAGACTGGCACTTTCTGTTTTTTAGATTTTTATGGTCCAGGTGTCAAGATTTAAAGAATATGTGCAGATTACCCAGAATCCAGGTCTTTGATATGTTCTGTCCGATGAGACTGGAGAGTATGTGAAGTTTTAGAGGTAAAGGCTCTGCATGGAACACATATGACATGGTCCCCTCATAAGTTCAACAAAATTAACCTCTTCAACTGCAAGGGCACATATGTAGGTCCAGATTCTTTCCAATTTTTTACTCTCATAGATATGTATTCTAAACAGTGAATAGCACTTAACAAAATAATGGTATTTAATGGTCGCACTTTCAGTAAGGCTGTCCTTTAAAAATCTTTATTATGGATTAAAATTAGATTATTGCTGGTAATTTATTAGATCATAAACACAAGTTGTAGCACATAAATAAAAAGGATGACAGTGAGCTGGGACATGATGAAGCTGACAGGTATAAACGCTGACCAAGTAAGATCAGTAACCAGCAAGACCTGCAGTTAGCTGCAGCATTGTCGAAGAATGTGCCAACTCTGGCAAGCCATAGGTCACTGTTACCTTTTTTTTTTAGTTATAACTGCTTATTAATGATTTGGGGGTGTTTGTGACCCAATTAATGACCACTAATGCACTAACTGTAAACATTCCTAAAGGGTCTTATTGTAAAACGAAATCTAATTAAGTGTTTCAGTAACTGAATAATACGCTGGCAGGTTCAACTGTTAAAACTTTACTTTTAAAAGTGTATTTTGTTTCATACATTAATGGATAAAAGAGACAATAGAGAATCAGAGGAAACATATTTGATAACTCTTTGCGAGGTGGCAGATGCTAACACATGCCAAAGGCTGAACATGGTGTCACTGACTGTAAACAGCCTAGTTGGGTATGAGGGCAGAAGTGAGTGAAGAAGCCATAATGGAGTGATGGTTTCCAGATGGAGGTCTACCTCCTGCCAGCTCGTCCTATGAAACCAGATCATGGTCCACAAGCTGGACGCATCCCGGCATCTCATCCATTAGGAACATGCAGCCTAGACTGTCTCTGTCCTTCAGGAAACTTTCCTTCGTACATTCATTTAATTTATTTATGTGGCTTTGCTAAAGTAGTAGTGCAAACACTGCTTGGTCCACACTGATTTGTCTCCTGATAAAGAGGTCCTAATGTTTATGCAGCCGAGCCGTGACTGGCAAGACTGTGGCTTCTAAAGAGGCTCTTCGAATGCAGGTTTCCAGGGGAGAGGGTACATTCGATACAGTTCTTCTTTTTTCTGTCTCTCTTGTCTGTAAGTGATTCGCTGATGTAATGGCAGTCACAGATAAAACAGGGCTTTTATTTCAGAGCTGCTTTTCCAGGCACAGCTTACGCTTGGATTAGGCTAGATTAGTCTAGTCCTGAACTTAATTACCCTGTCAATGAGTATTCTTCACAGAAAATCCTTAACAATCTATGGGAGACCCAGAATTGGTGTTGAATTACATCAACCATTTCCGCTGCCCATTTTGTTCTAGGTTAGTTCAAAGTAATGGTAAGACAGTATCAGACTCAGTGTGACCCAGCTAAACGTACTTCGTCGATGTAGCTGCTAGGGCTGGCCCATAATTCAAACACATACCAGTCTGTGTTTGTTACACTAGTATACAAGTTTGCTTAATATTTGGTAGCATATTCAATGAAGACAGTGATTTTTACTGCTTTAAATGTAAAAGATAAATAAAGTGAAGTTGGTTTTGTTAGGCAGCCAAATCATTTTGGCCAACAAACTGCACTGCTTTTATACAGCCTTTGAACCTAAACAAGCCAATTTCTGATTCATCAAATGTATGGGAATCATTAAAATGATCAGATGACATACATTTGTGGTAAATTTGTGAACGTAAAAAAAAAAGGTGGTTATGAGAGCACAATAGTTGTCTCATATGATATAGCTATATATAAGTGTATATTTGAACAAGAGTGTCACATCGTAGCGTGCACAGGGAGTGGTGAGGCGAGGCACAAGCGCAGGTTCCAAGATGGAATTTTAATAAAAAAAGACACAGACTCTATACAGACAATAACAGAAACAAAAGAGGCTCGAGGGCCTTTTAACTCAAAACACAACTACACAAAAGAGACATAAGGAGTGGGACCGTGAGGGTAAGCGTGATGGTTGACCAGCAAATAACACATGAACACAAAGAACTTAAATACTAAAAGCACTCAGACAATACCAATCATACACCCCAATCACTTAAACTAAACACAAGACAGCTGACAATGACTCAAGACACAACAAACACACATAACTTCAAAATAAAAGTCCCCATAACCAAAACCAAAACAGCGGCCTCTACTGGCTGCTGGCCAAGACCTGACAAAGAGGCTACAGTCGTGGCAAAATCTGGCAGGGCTTAAGCTAGCTGTTAATAGATTTTGCCCCTGCTGGATAGAACTGCAGAAAAAAGTTCCTAAGGCAAAAACTGAATTGCTAAAATGGGTGATTTCAAGGACGAGAATTCAAATACTCTGCCAGAGATACTAACAGTTTTTCAAAGCCTTTGAAATGCTCCTCAGGCCAGCCTCAACAACTACCAGGTCTACTTAGTAGTTACAATTTGTGTCTATAAAATGAGTCTTTATTGTTCTTTATTGTTGTTATAAACATACGAGCTGTTAACTGCATAACGAGTCTCTTTCGAGCATAATTTAAACATGTGGGCAGCAACTCACCATTAGCGAGACGTCAGTTAATGTGGGATACATGATTTGTATTGCATTATTTGTTTTAGTTTTTGAAAAGAGTTGTCTTTGAGAGAGAGATTAATGTCTTCCTATGCAGCCATGTAGTATAATGGACTGTGTTGTTAACTGACTATGTCTTAGTGTTTGTTTGTCATGTGCACATGCAAAATGGACAATGGAGATCTGGTGTTGACAAGGAGAAGCGAAGTATGGGAATAGACAGCGTGCCTAGCTTGGTCCTTTGCAGACCACATCATAACAAGAAACATGTGGAGGTTGCATTGCAGTACACTTTTGCTTCAGTCTCACTGTGGAGTGTGTTTGTAAGCCCATCTCCAAATTACATAATGCAAAGTTTCCTTTGCATTTCAGCCAAACCAAAATTATTCAGCTTTCAGGCCTGAAAATGCTCAGTTTTCACATGTGACCAACATGTGGATGTGACCAACTGATTTTTGTTGTTGCTGTTGTTTTTGTTGTTGTTGTTGTTGTTGCTGGCTAGATGTTTCATACCACCTACTAGCTGGATTCGTGAATGGACAGAACACTTCTGTTAATGTTTCATGAAAAAATCACTTCTCCTTAAATTAATTTCTGAAATTATCATTAACTATATGGGACAATATTTGGTAAATGCTCCAGAGGACCCTTAATGTTGTCATAAGCTTCTTAAATGTAAATGTGTTAGAAACTGTACTGAAAAGGATTTTAATTTGAAAATCGTCAACTCTGAAACAAGTTAAACAACCTTTTTTTTCCCTTCAACTGTTGTTTCAGGAAAAGTGGCACAGTGCTTTATATGAACAGAAAACGCAATTGCGTGTAGTAAAGGAAAGTCCTCTGTAGAACTACATAATTTTTTATAGCTCTAGAGAGGCTGAGTGAATAATGGTCTTAAATCTTCATGTTTTATAGCTCTATATTTAATAAATCACATAAAAAACAGTCATGCTTCCTCTAACGAGTGTTAGACGCCACGCACTGATCTTCTGTTTACTTTTTTTTTTTGTAGTTGGGAAATGATCTATAAGCATTCTCATTACTATATAAAAAGTAACTGTATTCTCAGTACTGCCTTTTCAACATGTAACTTAGACTGTTGGAATCGGTATTTTAAATATGTATTCCCACTACTGCATAACACTGCTCCACACTAACAGAAATATCTGTTATTTTCATGTCTGGCAAATCCAGGGTGACTTCGAGCTCCAAGTCTTCCAGCTGCGGGGAGAGCATGCTGTGGCGGTGTCCCGGTTGGAAGAAACCATTGCTGAAATGCAGCGGAAGCACGCAGTGGGGGAGCGAGGGGTCCTGCGGGAGGCCTGTGTCTCTACTGAAGATGACATACCCCCCAAAACCTACAGGACTGTGTGCATCCAGACTGACCGCGAGACTTTTATCAAGACACCTCCAGAGGGGGAGGGCCCCAAGCTGACCCAGAGCCCCAGTCTCAGCCCGCCCAAAAAACTTGACCTGGACTCTATCACTGTAACCTTGGGTGTGACCCCGGGTGCTTCACCTCCCCCACCCCCTCCTCTGCCAGGCCAATCACGTGGTTCAACAGCCTTAGCTCCGTTAGCACCACCACCTCCACCGCCTCCACCACTTCCAGGATCCACAGCACCACCCCCTCCACCCCCTTTGCCAGGACATGGACTTGCACCACCTCCACCTCCACCTCCACCCCAGTTTGGAGCTCTGCCTCCTCCCCCACCCCCTCCACCTGGCATGCCCGGGGTTCCTCCTCCACCCCCACCTATGCCCGGGTGTGGGCCCCCACCTCCTCCACCTGCCTTCGGTGGCTTTGGGTTCGGCCAAGCCTCTGATAAAGCCCCTCGAAAGGCAGCGGTAGAGCCCAACTGTCCAATGAAGCCCCTCTACTGGACTAGGATTCAGATTCAAGATAACAAGTAAGCACTCTTCATGATATCGTTAGGTTATACATAATATGAGCTATATTGCTCAGTTCAGATTTTTGACTCAGAACAGAACCTTCTCTTTCACATTCATATTCAGGAGCGATTTTAACTATATGGTAACACACTTCTGTTGACTTGTTCCCAAGACTAGATGATGACAGCATTTGATATTATTATGATCTGGTATATGTCTGCATATTGTATATGTATCTGATTTGAAAAAAGTATTTCTTGCTTATTTCAGATCTGTGCCACCTTTAGGAAAATCTCAGCTATGGAACTTTCAACCTGTGATGTCGATACTATTTACTTCTAGCGCCCCCATCGTGTGGCAGCCAGTTACGGCAGCTCCGCTCATTTCTGAGCTTCTTTCCTATTTTCCTTTTTTTATTCTCTTAACTTTTTTATTTTATTTAGCAAATTTCCCACTTTTGAGACTAATAAAGGTTTATCTTATAATGTCTTAAAAACCCACATGCACATGCACATGCACACTCACCTCACACAGTGCATGTAGCTCTCAACACCTAGCGCTAGTGCTTATGAGGAAAATAGAGTGTGAGGTGCTTGTTTTAAAGTGCCTGTGGTTTATACAGCTGGAGAGCTTGGAGTGCCAGCCCAGGAGCTTTATGGCCTTGTAGTACTGTAAGGGGGATTAGGAAAGGATGTACAGTGGTGCTTCGTAATTCTCACTCACTTGCTCCAGGAGCCTTTGGGGTAACTGCTTGTAAGTCTAAGTGCTAAACTAAACTAATGTCCCAATGTTGCATATCCATGCCGCGCATTTGTGACACCCCATGCATTCAAGCGAGTACAGTCAATGTGTTTTTAGGCTTTGACTTCCAGTAAGCAGCCTTGTATGGTAGTAGCATTATATTGGATATAGTCCTAAAAGTGGCCCTCACAAAGCAGCCTAGAAAGGGGAAAATACCAAACAACTGTGCGAACATTGGCTAGTCTCCACCAATACACTTTCAACTGTTTTACTGCTATTTGTAGAACAATAAGCTCCATTAGAGCTATTTAAACCAAGGCCTAAATGTCTGGCAAATCAATGTGCATTACATCCATTTGTGTTCTTTCAGATAGAACAACCCTGCTGCAATATGAGGCTCCCAGACACTTCAGATTAGACTCACTTGTCCTAATTGAACCATTGGCAACACAGTTGATTGCTGCAGTGCTGTATCCATGACCAAATTCCTCTTTGTGTTTTTCCGAGAATCCTCGTTTCTCACTCGTTTCTCGCTTTCACTGGGTCCAATGCACCCTGCCAAAGTTCTGGTTAACGTCTAGGTTGCTTGTTATGTTTGGTGAATTATATTGAGACTATAGAATAGAACTCAGACTATTGCACTGACAAAGAGCCCATCTTTAAAATTAGATATGTCCTTACTCTCATACAAATAGCCAAAAATCTTTAAAGCAGTACAGATGCAGGCATGTTTTTTTTATGCAGGCAATGCAACACCTGCAGCAGAATCTCTCAAGCAGACTAACTTTTGCTCAGTGATGGGAACCCACCAGAGCCACCTTACAGAATTACCAAAAGCCTGATGGACCAGTAGTGATAAACTGAAGATAGATTAAGGTCAGATCGACTGGGGGCAGATATCGAATATGCATTTTTCTGAGCAATATTGTGTCTGTGATTTTCCTGTGAATGTGCAAAAATCTTCAGTGACTTTTAACCTTAGATTCTCCCCTTTGAATGAAGTGAATTTTATTTCTTTAGGGAAATGTTGGTGCAAAGTGGAAAGGGATAAAGAAGTACACATTTAGAAAAAGACAAACTGTCATGAGGCAGTATCTGGGGTGGTACTCTGAACTGATATGTTTTGAGCTACGTTGATTCAATACACTGTCTTGACTTCAGAATTTTAGATTTTATTTTTCGATTTAAAATCAGTAGTTTATGAAAAGGTAAACAGCTGAGATTACCAAGCAGAACCGTCAGATTTTTGGTTTGAGGCTTGAGTGTTGGATGCATAGTTAATTGTTACCTCGTCAGATACGCATTGTGTGGGTATTTGGTTGCTTCTTACTGATTCAGTTCATCTGTAGGCGCTTCACAAGCCCTGTGGTATAAGCTTAAATTTTCCCCGGTGTATGATGATGATGCTGATGTAGGCTGTAATCTTGATATCTTCATAAAGATATATCTTCCACTCCTAGATAGATTTATGAATCCCACCATTTTTTTATGAGCCAGGGCTAATGTGTGTGAGTGTTTGGAGAAGAGCTGCCGTATCATCTGAGGTTATTTTCCAATTTTAGGAAGAAGGAGTGGGAAAGGATGGTAGCAGAGGCAGTCACAAGACACTCCAACGCTCACGACCAGACAGTCTGTTTGTATTGTCCATGTTACTCAGCAACAGGCGAAATCAAATACCTCTCATCCTTAATGACGCAGTAGTTTTGTAGGAGACAGTCGTTTGCCAGACAGAAGCAGCATTTCTAGAAGAACGCAGAGTTTCTCAGAAGCACCTGGCAAATTCTGCAGAACTTTGTCTCCTTAGACTCACTTACAGCTCTCACTTCAGAGAGTTTTAGTCCAGCTGAGCAAAAAAAAAAAAAAAAAGGAAATTAAAAACATTGTTTACAGCTGAAAAAGAATAGTTAGCCTTGGTATTTCCAGGGGGTCTAATGCTTCCTTGCTCTGTCACTAGCTGTATCTCTGATGATAGATGAAATACTGTATGCACCTGAATTGTGTGCCTCTTTTCCAGTAATAACACGCTGTGGGGTTCTTTGCAAGAGCCAGACATCGTTGACACCAATGAGTTTGAAGAGCTTTTCTCCAAAGCCACACTGCAGCCCAAAAAGAAGCCTCTCTCTGACACCTATGAGAAGAAGGCCAAAGCTAAGAAGGTAAGTCTCCATCATTCATCCCATCATCCTCCCACTGCAATGCATCTGCACTGAATTAGGAGCTTAACGTCTCTACTTGCACCATCACTGTTCCGAGCACACGATATAATTTGCTTTACTCGCCTGACCATTTCAAATGGCCCATGTGAGCACCTTGTGGCTTTCATAACATTAACACTCTTGTATGGAAAGACCATGCTGTTGATGGAAAAGCAGTCCATTAATACTACTAGGGGATGTCTGAGGCACACTGTGGCACGCACTTCGGCAACATCATGTATCTGTCAGGTTCATTTTGCTACAGCATGCCAGTGTGGACAAATAATTTTTGTGTAATTGTTTCCGCTTCTTCAGAGGTGAATCTCTACTGATGGTTGTTGCGGTTGTTTTGTAGGCTATGGGTGTCATTTTAGCTGTTGCTTTTACTGACCTCATGTGGTTTTTCATGTGTTATTTTATATATTTTTATATTAAACATTTTCGTGAACAATGTTATATCTGCAATAAATTTAAGACGACTGTCCTTTGTTTTCCAAAGGTTTTGCAGCTTGCGGTCAGTAGGCCTCTTCATCTTGGTATTATTCATTATAAAACATCCTAGGATAGACACAAGCTTTAAAAAGTTTAGAATAATTTGTCTCTTAATAATTACTCAGACAGCAGAGCTTGAAATGTTATAAACTACACACCAAAAAAAACAAAAAACAAAAACAGATAGCTTATTCAAAAAGTATTTTAGGTACACCAAATAAATGTCAGCAAGTAAATAATAAACACAGATGATCTATTTATAATGATTTCCTCACTTAAAAGAACTATTTAGATGTTTGGCTTGGTCCCTGCTTTTTTGAATATGAGCCATTCTGGATATACATTTTATTCAGGTTTTTTAATATATGTTTCAGTAAATTCATTGTTTCGTTGTCATTCTCTGTCCTGTGTGGCTTTCTTATTATCTGATCAAATACAGCTCTACTCTTCATCGAAAAGTTCATTCTTGGCTTCTCACAAATTGCTTGAGACATCTGGATTATTAATAAGAGAATGATTTTATACATGTATTTGCATAATAAGTGGTTCTATATATTATTGAACATAGTGGTTATAAAAGTGGTTATAAAATTGTATTGTATAGTTTCGCTGACCTATTGAAGTAGCATACTGGATAAATGAATATCATATAGATTGTACGTTTGTGCACTTCTTAGTTGTGGCAGCATTTCCCTTTGCTTAATGCCGCTGACACATGCTACCAAAAAAAAGGTATTTAGAAGCACATGCTCTGTTTCTAAGTGTTTCAAGAGCATATACCAGGCTACACTTAATCAGGTTTTTCCTGGTGCTGCTGCATAGACAGTAATGTTCAAATATAATATTACATCAGTTTTTAAATAACGTTTAATGAAAGATGGTTTGTTAACTAACCTGTCTTAACCCCCCAGGTTCAGTGTTTCGTTAGCTACTAGCTATGGGCTATGGGGTACACCATTGCCAGTATTGGTTCTTTTCAGCAAGTCAGCACTTTGGTCTGGCGTCCAGGAAGTTCAAAATTCAGCCACTGGCCCAACTGGCCCTGTCTAGCCCTGCTCCAAATCTATAGACAGTCCCTCCTTAGATCAATCACTTAGGGCACCAGGTTGCTGGTGTGTGCATGTCTGGTCACTCTGGCCTCAGAGTTGGCCTCATTTGATCTGATTTCAAGTGGCCACAGGGAATGACTTCGCCAGCTGTCTGTTGTCTCGATTCTCCACAGATTGCAAGCCCAGCACTTCATCGTTCTGTGACTCTCTTGAGACTGGAACACTGTACAGTTTCAGGTCATAAATAAACAGGCTTCTTAAAAGTATTCCAGGTCTATTCTTATTTGTTTGAAATACAGTATCTCTGCTTCCTTTTCCTCTATAATGAAAGTGTACAGTCAATATAGAAAAGATTCACACCCTGCAACATACTTACATTTTGTTGTTTTTCAGCCTGACGTGATGGCACATACACACACACAAAAACAACAACAACAAAAAAAAAAACAAATCAAAGGCTGTATCAATCCTCAGGAACACAGTAAAGTCTATAGTTAGGAAGTAGAAAATGTTTGGTACTACTAGGACCCTTCCTGGATCAGGCCGTCACTCCAAAACCAGATGGAAGAGTGAGGAGAGAACTGATCAGAGAGGCTACCAACAGGCCTCTGGCACCTTTGAAGCATTTACAGGAATTCATGACAGAGTGGCCACTCCTCATGAAAGACCACATTAGGTTTTGATTGGGCTTTGCCAAAACGCACCTTGAAGATTCAGAGGCCAAGTAGAAAAAGTTATGGTGTCGAACTATTTGGCCTTAACACCCTCCAACGAAAAAATGATGCAAAGCACACAGCAAAATTGACCACACAGTGGCTGAAGGAGAAAAGAGGTGAATGTCCTTGTTTGGCCTAGTCAAAGCCCAAACCATATTGAAAACCTGTGAAATGACTTAAAGATTGCAGTCCACCTTAAAAAGAAGAAGATTGCTGTCCAGCTTAAAAAATACAGGTAAAAAAAAATACATATTTTTTGTATGTGTGTCCTCATTTCAGGTTGCAAAGCAAGAAAATGTGAATATTTTCAAGGGGGTTATTCTTTTCCTTTCTACCCACTGTAATCATGTCATGTTTTTGCACTGATCAGACAAACATATGTCTTCATTCAGGAGCTCAGTGATTAAAGGGAGAAAAATGGGGGAAATATTTGGTTTATTTTTAAATTTTGTTTAAATGTTGCTCTAGCTGTACATTCACTGGGCACTGAACAATCACTGGGCCGGTATCCCGCGCATCATTGGGGTGGTACCCTCAAGGGTGTGTAGTTCAGTGGTTTTAGACAGATGTTCTGTTGCAGATATTTTCGTTGCACTAACTAACTCCATTTACCCTGTCTTAACACCCAGCTTTTCATTTTTGTTCTGTTTTAAAACATTGATGTATTAAATCATACAAACATGCACCCTGCCCCTGGGGAAACATATTTAAGGTACACAACTGGACCTAAAGGACCAGTGTTGTACCTCTGTGCCTTGATGAACAAATGTTTACCTGTGCAGTACATTTTATAGTCAGTAGGTAGTTTAATGTTAGGCACTATGTTGTACTAATTACTGAGGCTGGCACTAATGAGTGGTGCAATGATCCTGTTGCAGGATCATGAGTGGATAACCATCTGTGACAGATATTCCAAGGAAACATGGCTCTCTCTAGGTAGCTAGCATGCCCATCCCTCTCTCCACATTACTGAGAGAAACGCTTACCACAGCAGGCATCTGTTAGCTGGAGTAACAGCTTTGGCAGTTAGCGTTCTCTTCCAAGTGTGTTGAGCTGGACAGTGGTGTTGCATTAACTGAAGTTTGAAAACATATATGCTGGCATGTGCTAGGATTCACATCATTTAGTAACATCTTGTGATGACGGAACACCAAGACTGCGGATACAACCGGCTATGACCTAATTGCGGAGAAAGTTAGGTAAAATATGACATGCT
This sequence comes from Alestes dentex, assembly GCA_037576975.1. Classification (NCBI taxonomy): domain Eukaryota; kingdom Metazoa; phylum Chordata; class Actinopteri; order Characiformes; family Alestidae; genus Alestes; species Alestes dentex. Next base: position 39,971,886 of record JBBIGA010000001.1, on the reverse strand, counting down.
CATGATAAGGTCATGTGTTTCATGACATACCTTTGGTGCAGGTTTTCGGCTTTTTTTTAAGACAAAATCTCAGAGCCTTCCGGGGTTTGGAACAGATTGCAGCCAAGGGCTACTTAAAATAACACTCACTGGCAAGTGTAAGAGCAAGACATTAACGAACAGAAACATTTATTATGATTCTGCTGACAGAGAAGGCTTCTCTGAACTACCAGTCTGATTCCACGTCGAAAAAGGAAAAACTTCACACCAGGTTTTTGGCTCAGTGTTGGCAGGTCATCAGCAGGTGTTCATGCAGAACCAAGCAAGCTTTCAGATGCTTGTACTGAACCCTGACCATGGCTTTACTATGTTTGCACAAGGCGTTTAACCCCTTGCTGCCCTAGTGGTCAGAAAATCCCTGCACCAAACTGAAAATGAAGAAGGGAAAAAGGCTTGTGTGGTGCTTGCATGTTCGCCCTGTGTCTGTGTGGGTTTCTGCGAGGAGCTCTGGCTACCTCCCACAATCCAAAGACATGCATAGCAGGTGAACTCGAAATGCTAAATTGCCTCTAGGTGTGAGTGTGTTTGTGTGTGTGTGTGTGTGTGTGTCTCCTGTGCGATGGACTGGCAACCTGCTGAGTGTTTCTGTGCTGTTTGCCTTATGAGCACTGAGAAAGGCTCCAGCACCCTGATTAGGATAAATGGCGCAGGTGACAATGAACTTTGTGAACGAGAGCCAGTAACCCCAAATTGCTTATGGGAGGGGTTATTATTACAATTTGACAGTAGAAGATGAGATAATGTGTACGTTTATTTTGTTCATGACAGTTTTGCGAACATCAGAATGTGTAAAAATGATTTCAGAATTCTTTTCTCTCTTGGACTGTAAAGTAAAAAGAAATAAAGCAGCAATGTGTTGATCTGTGATCTGTGTGAGTGTGTGTGTGTGTGTGGGGGGGTTGTTGGGGGCGGAAATTTGGGACATGAAAATTTTGATGACACCATTATTATTAAGTTTCAACACTGTGTCCGGTAAAAGTGAGAAGACAGATGGTTATTGGCACAGGCACCTTGGCAAAGCGGCACAATTTCCAGAAGGTCAGCTAAACAAAAGTAACGTGTTTACATCTCCATCTTTTATCTGCGTCTGTTTACACTCCAAGGTACGAACGCTTTTCCTGAATCATCCTTCTGAGAAATCACGCTCACTAGCGGAGGCCAGGAAAGAAGGGATTTGGGGCAGAAACGTGGAGGAATTCAGGAGGAGGGGTAGCAAGGCCCAGCCGCGCTGGCCAGACATAGACTTTTGTCAGTTTCCCTGCATGGGCCCATTCTTGCAGTGCAATATAGGAACAACTGACAAGCCAATAGCTGTATTCCTAGACCGCTGATAGTGGTCAGATGAGTCTGGACCTGATCGATGAGGGCCATGGCTCAGCCTGCAAGCAGAGAGTGTTGACAGTGCAGGCGTGCGGGTGTGCTTGTGTGCCTTTTCTCAAAACGTTGCCAGATTGGGCCCAACTCTGTTGCCTTGGGGCGTGTGGCTCTTTTGGGAGAGGTGAGGAAATGGTCGGTCTGTCTGTATTTTGAGAAAGAAAAACTGCGTGTGTGTGTGTGTGTGTGTGTGTGTGTGTGTTTTGATCTGCGCTAGCATTTATGAAGATGAGGTTTCTGTGCATGTGTTACTGATTGTTTTTACACAAGTGCTATTGTGCAAGTTTATGTCTCCTATCTGTGTTTCATACACAGTTCCTTAAGGCATGTGCACCGCAGGTTTGATCCTTTACAAAAGACAACTCTCACAATCATATTCATTTTATAGTAGCCACTAAATGATTCATAGTAGTTACTGGATAATAAACGGTCAATTTAATAATTAAATAATAATAGAATGTATGGAATTAATATCAAAATCGCCCTCAAAGTACTCAAAACGGAGATGTCTGTCTCATCTCTGTGCACAATTACATAAGGTGGTGGTGCAGGGGGCTAATTTGTATCATGTGTCCTGAGCCACACAATGAGTGTTCTTGAGGCCTTGGCTCGCTCTCGCTCTCCTGATTATCATATGAAAGAAGAGGAGATGACATAGAGCAAATGGAGCCTCTGTCATCTCAATCAGGCCAATGGTCCAAAACCTAATTGCTGGCATGTGGCTGTGCTTGTGTCTGGGGCAGTGCTGAAAGTCGAAAAAAAAAAATAAGTGCGTGTGCTATAATGCTAATACGGCAGTTGCTCCTTTGTTGAACATTTAGGCTGCTTGTCAAGACTTGCTTTACTTCTTTACATTACCTTCTGAGGAGAGAATAGGCTGTTACTACCACAGAAGGGGGGTGCGACTCCCCATTAATGCCTTTGATCTTTGATTTCAGAAGAAATGAGCTGGGGTCTGCAAACTTTTGGATATATGGGCCAGTTTCCCAGACCCACATTAAGGATAATCCTAGACTAAGAAGAATTTACAAGGATGATTCGCCTTTGACACTGTAGTTTAGTCCAAGACTAGGCCTAATCCATGTCTGGGAAACTGGCCCACATTGTACTTACTGCACCAGTCTATTGTTGGTCTTCTGCTGGTACGCAAGAAAATCTCACTGCGAGCAAAATACAGAACCGCTACTGCTGGAAAGTACCCTTCCATTTTGCTGAAAGCAGACGGCCGTGACTTTCCCCTCAACACTGCAGTGTGTCTCAGAGAGGCACTACACATCGTTAAAGAAAAATACCACTGTCTCACTCTTTATCTCCACCCATTACAGGTCTGTAATATGTGGCCTAATGCATAAACACTGCACAGCGATTTCAGTCGCCAGATTAATCACATTTAATGCGCAGTTTGTACAGCGGTAATACTGCTCAAACAAACTGACATTTTAATTGATCCTGACTCACAAGTTCTGGAATGACTTACAGGCCCCGGCACCTTGTGTTTACCGAGCAGCTATTTTAGGACAGGTTTGACGCCTGCGAGTTGGTTTAGGATACGTTAGCCTGGGCAGACCTGGGTCACTCAGCTCTCCATCATAAATCCAGCATCATATTCTTCTTTTGCTTTGGCAATGCCGCGTGTTTCTGTGAAGAATCTTGGTCTAAGGATTTGCCAGAAAGCCATGTTGCAATAGTTACAGTATTTATAATAGACACAAAAAGTCTAGAACCGTTTTATCGGTGTGAGTTGACACTCAGCGCCAGCCACGAGCACTGAAACTGTGAAAATATACTTTTATGTATTTAGGTTCTCTGAATCTCTGGATTGCTTCAAGTACCAGTGTAACTTGATCATAAGCTCCACAGTAAGCATTTCCACGAACATTATTATCCCAGAAGCACAACTCATTTAAAAAGTTAGTTTGTAGTAGCAGGTACACTTTCACTATTGCCACAGAAGAACCATTTTATTTCCCTAAAAAAACATTTTGACGAAGGTATAAAGAATAAATAACGTAAAGATTCTTTGCCAGATTAAGGGTTCTTCCCAAAGCAATTACATTGTGAGGATTTTACTTTTTTTTTTCATGCTCCCTCACTTCGTTTACAAAAGTGGATCTCTAACTAACCATAACATTGAAAAGTTCTTAACTGAACCAAAAATGGTTCTTTTATAGCATTGTGCCTAAAACCCCTCGTGTATACAATATACAGCTAGGCAAAAATATTCCAGTACTGAACTATAGATCAGTGGATTAAATGTAAATTTAAAATTTAAGAGTTTGGTGTTCAAGACCTGCTGGAAAGAATTCATTTACTGAAAGAACGATAGATATAAGAGAATGGGAATATATTATGGTGGACAAAAAGCTGCAAAAATAACGACATGTCAGTTTGAAATCTTAATTTTTGTTTCCTTATCCTTCTAAGGCCATAAGTGGATAAGATTATTTTTAGTAGATCCCATTCTGTTGATCCCTGGTTCATCCGTCTGTTCTTTCTATTCAGCAGAATCGTTCCCCCGTGGTCCCGTTTGCTACCGACGCATTAGCTGTGTTAGGCACCAGTGCTAATTGGTGGCCCCACTCAGCCTCCATGAGTGCTGCAGAAGTTTTAAGGCTGGTTAGCTTTAACACCGCAGTTCATTAGAGGTGTTAAGAGAGGCTCTCCGTCTCTTGCAGTGTCTCTGGGAGGGGAGATCCCCAGCGACATTAATAATGAATGCAGAAGCAGCATGCTCACTTCACCGGCTGTAACACAATACTCACTTCTAAAGAGCCCTTGCACCGGTTCCCACTGAACACCTCGGTAGCTCAGCGCCTGTAAGGGCACTCAGCGACAACCTAATGAAGAAGCCCGAGACATTAACTTTTAGAGCGGGGCTTTAACTTGCCAAAAACTGTTTTGCCTTTTATGGGATATTCAGTCATATGTAATTGTGACCATGTGTATGTGAAAATAAAAATCCTGTGAATTTATAGTTCGTTATAAAATGCTCGTCCAGGGCCGAAAGATGTCCTTTTATGGTTCCATTTTTCTTTTTTCTTTTGTTGTTTTAGTTTACAGCTGCATCCTAGTTAGGACCATATCACATATGACTCATTTAAGAGTTTATTTCGTGATATTGTAACATCTTTCTATGAGTGACATAGCTAGGCTACAGTATGTTGCCACTGTCGGAACGTTCTAGGGGAAAGAACAAATGTTCTTAACTGTCAGCGTGAGCAAAGGTAATGGTTTTACTTCTACATATGTAAGTTATTTTGAAACATTTCTCTCGGTTCTTTCGTCATGATTTTTTACACATAGTGTAAACAGATGCTTGCGTTTTCACGCTATGTAAGTAATTTGTAAAAATGCAGTTTTGTTCCAGTACTGATGATATATAGGCACTTTTTTTTTTACTCTGTGAAGCAGGGGAGCCCAAAGTAAAGCCCATGAGTAGGTCCAATTTGATCCACCAGAAAATGATCTAACCCAGCTCTCTCACTCAATGATGAAACATTTGATGAAACATTTGAAAATATTCCAGCACTGAACTATAAATCAGTTGATTCAATGTTCAAGTGATCAGTGTTCAAGACTTGCTAGAAAGAATGGATTTGCTAAAAGAATGATGTGGATGTGGATGTGAAGATGCAGAGATGACATGTTGTCCATATACTTGAGTAAGCTGACAGGTGGGCATTTATTTCCATTCCTTTGCAGATTATCAAGCTGTTGGACGGGAAGCGTTCTCAGGCAGTGGGGATCCTCATATCCAGCCTTCACCTGGAGATGAAGGATATACAGCAAGGTGAGAACAGTGCTTGCCTTTTCGTCCCTCCTTCTTCAACCCATTGAACCATTTCCAAGCTTTCTTAAGTGCCCCCCTCTTCTAATTGCATGCCGATAGACTTAAATCGCTCTTGGTGTGCTTGATAACTCACAGATGGGCTTAGTTATGTTTAGCGGGAGAATATGTGAGCAATGTGCAACTGTAATTTTCCTTCTCTTTTACGTCTCTTGATTTGCTTCCAGTTGGCCTTTTTACGAATTTCCTGCGTCTGTGGTGAACGATGCTGGTGTTTGAGCGAGGCGTGCAGACAATGTGTGTGTGTGTGTGTGTGTGCGTGCGTGTGTGGGGCTCGTGTGAGTAAGTTAACATCCTTGAAATTATGTTAAGGACTCCGTCCTTTATGCATTTCCTTTTTCTTGTTGCAGTCCAGAGCCAGGAAATTTGCACCATTTGATGGAGGAAAGAGAAAGGTTCTGGGGGGTGGGGTTGAGGGGAGTGGGGTGGATTGCATGGTGCAAAAGAGGAAAAAAGACACACATGAAGTGAGAGCAGGTATCAAGCTGTTTAAACGGGTTAGAGACAGAAAGGGTGCAGTCAGTACCTGCCTGTCTGTGCATGTGGCTGACTCTGGTCTGTGTACTGTAGCCGGTGACACTCTCCTCGTCCCTAATGGGAGCGATCTGCTAATGATCCAAGTGTGAATAAATTCACCAGCACAGAATACACACTCTACACACTCACACACGTGCCTGGCACATTAAGTCTGGCAGACTGTTGCCGCTGTATTTTCTCTCTCTCTGTCTCTCTCAGCATGTGTGTTAATTTTAATGGCAGTGCTGGAGGAATTGCAGAGTCTTGGAGTGTCACAATAGGAGGAGAGACAGTTAATAAGCACTTCTGAGGGACGGCCCGCTCCCAGAGCCGCTCTCCTCTTTGAGGGCAAATTAAAAAGCCGTGATGAGAGGAAGAGAGAGAGGGAGGGAGAGAGACTCTAATTAGAGAGCAAAGATGGGTAGTGACTAGGTATGTTTAGTCATGTACTTAAGCCACATTTTGATAGGTTTGTATTTTCAAATGCTAATACATTTCATTTCATACATTTCAGCTGGTAGCTTAGTGGTCAGGGCGTTCGCCCTGTGATCAGGAAGTCATGGGTTCGATTCCCAAGACTGCTAAGCACCTCTGAGGTGCCCTTGAGCAAGATACCATCCCCACACACTGCTCCCTGGGCGCTGTGTTCCTGGCTGCCCGCTGCTTCACTTGGTGAATGGGTTCAATGCATTTTGTGCTGTTCATACTGTGTGCTGTGGTGTGTTCACATATGACAGACTGGTCACTTTCACTTACAGGAATAGTTTGCACAAATTCTAATTAACACAGTTTCCCACTAGACAGAGTCAATTATCCAAGACATGCTTTCAAATTTTGCTATTTTAGTGCAAACAAACACGAGTCAGTAGTCACCCAAATCTTTTCTGTTAATACATCCCCAAAACTTCTCTCAACCCACTCAAACCAGCTCTTCATTAATGTGATCCAGACTCGTCAGTATGATTTAGGACATAGTATGACTTACTGTGAGCTATAAATCCGAGCAAGCCTTCCATTTCAGATGATAGGGTTTGATTTCACAAACTGCCTCAGAGTTAAAAGTGCTGATCTAAAATCAGAATTTTTGGAGACAATAACTGTCAGGCATACAGAGGAAACAGGCGTCATAAACTACATCCACAAGTCTGTGCCACTTTAATGAAGAGCTGGATGCAGTTTAGGCAGGTTGAGAGTTTCGGGGTTGTATTTTTAAGAAAACAATATGGTTGACTATTGACTTCTAGAGTTAGCAATGTTAGCCTCATAGTACTGACACTAAACTGAAAAAACAAAATATGTGGAAAGTGTAACGTTTTTTTTTTTGTAATCTACCTTTTAGTCAGTTACATTATCTATACGTTTCTCTGTGATTCACACTCATTATTTCTTCTTTTTATGATTCATTTCTTCTGTCTGTAACAGCACCTGTATTGCTTTGAAGTTGCTCCTGTCTCTCACTTTTTTGTGTTTGGTTTTATAGCAAAAAGACTCCAAACAGAGAAGAAAAACACATACATTTTTTCAGTAATTAACAGGGTTATTATCCTAAGGATATAATATTAGTAGCATGACGACGTGAAATGAAAATGTGTTAATTAATTGTACATAAAACTAAAAACAGTAGCACCCTGCAGCAAGAATGAAAACAACAACAGCATCTTTCAGTGTATGGATGATGTTCTATAAGATTAATTCTGTATCAAACTTGTACTGAAACTACATTAAAACGAAAAAAAAAACCTCTTCCTTTTCAAAAAATAATAACACAATCAAAACTACTGATGCATTCTTAAAATGAACCTAAACTGAACTGAAATTAAAAATAAAAAAAATAGAAACTAATGAAACTACATTCCTGTTAAAACTGGCGTGCTTTACTCAGGGGACATCTGTAAAAAAGTTACACAGAATTTTTCTTCTAGATAGCAGTATAATGACTGTAGGATGAGCCAGTCCTGTGTTCTATGCAGGATGTTTGAATTGGTCACACCAGGGAGCTCATGAGCTGCTCATGAAGTTTTTTACCTGATACTTTTTATCTAACTTGTTTCTGGTCTTTGTCTGTACTTGAATCATAATTTGAAGTAATAAGATTTTCTTTCCACTCTACCCACCTCTGATAGAGAGGGAGAGTTTGCAAGAATTGACAGAATATCACTTGAACCTCAGTGAGCACTGCGATTCTGTAACCCACACACACACACACACACACACACACACATACTCTAGCCCTTTACTCAGTGAGGGGCTAATAGAGGGAAACCAAGCAAGGTGGCAGTCGCTGGTGGCCTTTGATCTGAGGGTGTGTAGAAATTTCCAGAATGCGTCACACCTTTAAAGCCACACACGCATGAACACACAGACGCAGACACACACCCCTGGCCTTCACCTTTGCGTGATTGATCAGACGTCCTGCATGCTTTGCAAAAATTGTTTTAACACCACTTGCAAAGCTGCTCCTCTAATCCATCAGTGGGACTGCTGGCAACCAACGAAGCTCAGCAGAGGAAAGCAGATAGTCCAAGTCTTATTTGGAAGACACTGGCGCCTGCAGAGAGAAGCCAGAGAGCCCTTTGGGCCTGCTGAAGCGTCTCTGTGTAAAATCACACTGCAACTTTTTGACCTCATTGTCCACAGGCAATGGAAACATGATATACTGGTCAAGAGGGTCTCTTCTCTTCTCTTCTCTTCTCTTCTCTTCTCTTCTCTTCTCTTCTCTTCTCTTCTCTTCTCTTCTCTTCCCTTCTCTTCTCTAGTTTCCTCTATTCTTCTCCTCTCCTTTCCTCTCTTCTTTTCTCTGTGGTAGTGCTGTGGTAGAGCTGGTAGTAGTTCTGTATGTGTGAGTCCCGGGGTTAAACAAGTACAGGCTTTTGGCCATGACCCATAGCCTAGAGGCTTAGTCCTCTCCGTGTGTGTGGGTGTGTGTGTGTGTGTGTGTGTGTGTGTGTGTGTGTATGTGGAAGAGAAAGTCTGTTAATGCAGTAATAAATGCCTCTCTCCCACATATATCTTCATTCTCAACAAAGCATGTCAACCACATGCTTCTTAAAATATATCCTTGACATTTTAATTTTTAGAAAATGTTCAAACTTGCACTTCATTAGTCAAAATGAAGTCTGGTTCCATATGTTCACCCACGGCCTGACTATGGAGCGTGTGATTTCTGCGTCTGTATCCAGTCCGACAACCTACTGAATATCAGCTTTTTAAGGCAGCAGTTCCATGATGTTATTGGTATTGAATTTCCAAGTCTACATATCAGAGGCACTGCCATCCAATAAAGCTAGGTACAAACAGGCTCATGAAACAGTACAGCACATAAATGATTCAAGTTTTAGGGGAAAATGTGCAGGCATTCCAAAACAAAGGGGCTAATGCTAACGAGTACAGCGTGTTTGCTGTTATTTTTTGTTTTTGTTTTTTTTTTTTTCTTTTTGTCTCTGTACAAGAGCAGCTAATAAACTGATTTACTGTTGCAGCTGTTCTTAACGTGGACAACTCTGTGGTGGATCTGGAGACCATTGAGGCTTTATATGAAAACGTGAGTAATTTTGCAATAGAATAACTGTCAGAAATTCAAGCAAGTGTACTGTTCTCTTTATTTAGGTTGGTCCATTTAATAAACAGCCTCAGATATACATGAACACACACACACACACACACACTGATCAGGCATAACATTAAAACCAACTGGTTAATACTGGGTAGGTCTTCCCTCATGCTGCACCCCTCTCCAGACATGGTTCTGAAGGCGTGCTGTAGTAAATGGCACCAAGACAACGGCAGATAAAAGCAGGTCTTTTAATTCTAAATTGTAAGTTATATTGCATATATGTGCTTATGTTGCATACAGGGAGAGTTTGTGCAACTCAAAAATGGATGGTAATAGTCACATATGTCATGAAGCTAATAAAAATGACCAATACTGGGTAAAATAGAAAAGAAGATAACAAGTGAAATGATGTCACAGTTAGTTTCTCTAAGCCGGTTAAAACTGGTACCTCTGGCAACACGGTAGAAAGGTCTGTACAAGCTCTAAGTTGTGCTGTGGTATCTGGCAACAAGACATTAGCAGCAGATCCTTGTTGTGAGGTGGAGCCTCAATGGATCCGACTAGTTTGTCCAGCACATCTCACAGATGGTCAATCAGGCTGGAGTAATCTGAGCCGAGTCAACACATCTCCGCAACCCCATATGCAGCAAGCTGGGATTCACCTTTCTATAAGAGCCAGCATGAACTTTTCCAGCAATTAGCTCTACTGCGGGATTGGATCAGTGCATCAGTGAGCCTTGGACACCCATGACATTGTCAGTGGTTGTTCTTCCTTAGACCACTTCTGGTAGATACAAACCACTACACACTGAGAACACGAGACCTGCCGCTCATGCTTGCCCATTTTTCCTGCTTCTAACCGATCATCTTTAGGTACTGTTCACTCGCTGCCTTGTTTACCCAGTCAGTGTTATTCACTTTTAATGTTGTGGCTGAACCGCATATATAAGGTTAAGCTAACAAACTCACACATCCAATAAAAACATATTCTTTATTTATGTATTTGCATGTATTATAATGTCAGTGTTTTTGTGAGCCAATATGCATTTTTACAGATAAATTACATTCCTATACATTTCCAAATATAAAGCTATGTACTTCTTTATTCAACTTTTTACCATGCTTTACTTATTTATTTTTTGGTTGATGTACACCTACCATTCACTACTACCATGTACTTCCACATACTGGACGCTTTGTGAAGTTCACCTGAATACAGCTTATTCTTCCAGCCACCCTTCATCATTAGTCAGCTCCTCGTGTTTTTGATGTGATTATTTCAGTACTGTGTGACGACTACAACAGCCATTTCTTCACTAGATGCCTTGTGCTCTGTCTGTATCTTTAGGACTGGCTTTTGTCTTTGTTAACTGCCCTCAAAGGCTGTGTTGTATTTTGTCAGTAACTGTTCAGAATTCATTACAGAGAGCTCAGAGCGATGAACTGGCGAAGATCAAGAAACATTACGAAACATCAAAAGAGGATGAAGTCAAGCTACTGGACAAGCCTGAACAGTACGACTCATGGTCCAGATAATTTCTGTTTATGCGATTTTTATTACACAAACACATTCCTACGATTTACTGGCGTACAAATTCATTGCAACAGTTTGCTGGTCTGAAATGGATGGAAAACTGTTATAAACAAGACATTTTAGATTCTTTATTTCAACATTTTGGAATTTTTTTTTTTTTTTTTTCTGTCTAAAACCCCACTCATGAAGGTTCCTATTTTGTTAATGGCTCTGAGGCAGAGATTGTGAAGGTAACCAGCAGTAATTACTGAGCCTTAAACTGGAACAAGCCATTTTCAGGAGCATGAGTCAGGGGTGTTCATCTTGTTAGCGTTCGTTATTTTGAGTCATTGGTCTTCCCCTCAAACAGAGTCCGCACGTATCATATCTTTGATCCTTCAGTTAATCACACTTAATTACACTTAGTTACATCCAGATTTTGCAGTTTGTGACAAAAAGCAGATCCACCTTGATGTACTTCTAGTTAGTATGTAAATTCAAAAGAAGTAACCTGTCTCCGAGTTCTTTTGGATAGTGTGTCACTTCCTCTCATTTGTTCTCCTATCTTCCCTGGAAAGGTTTCTCTACGAGCTTGCCCAGATTCCAGATTTTGCTGGCCGAGCTTACTGCATCATATTCCAGTCAGTGTTTCTGGACTGCATATCCTCAATTCATCGCAAAGTGAAGATCATCTCAACAGTGTGTACGGTATGATCAAGCAGAGGGGTCATGCTTTGTGTTTTTTAGTGCCATGATTAATTTATTATATATCATAGCAAATGGAATGATTCACGGTACAACTAGTAAAGTGGAACCAATAGGAGGATGGTAGTTACTAGCAAAGATTTGTATGTCTTTTTGTTGTAATGTCTGTTTGTGCTTGCGTATTCCCACAGGGACTCCTGGAGGACGGTAGTATTAAAGAAGTGATGGGCCTTGTCCTAGCTTTTGGGAACTATATGAATGGTGGGAACAGGACCAGAGGGCAGGCTGATGGCTTTGGCTTGGAAATTCTTCCCAAATTGAAGGACGTCAAGAGCAGGGTACTCACACGTCACCTAACAGTGCTATAGAGTGCTACCGTGGGCCCCGTATGAATTTATGGCTGATTCGTATTAAATCTTTAAGTATTTCAGTTAATAAATCTTTCATTTATGGGATAGAATGTCCTGCGTGTCCTATAGGGCTCAGGAGGAACAAACATTTTTTGGCCATTGACTTTTTAAGAGGCTAAAAGTTAAGATATCTGATAAAATTGTCTTATGTCATTTTATCTTTACTTTTATTGTTTATTGAATATGCGATTAGTTGACAGAGAGTGCTTTAAGCAGTGATTAACTGGCATTTGTGAAGATCAGTTCTGGACTGTCACACGTCAAATAAACAGACCACCAACCAGCCACATTGAAACCACCTGCGTAATGTTGTGTTTGTCCACTGTGTTCTGCCGAAGCAGCTCTGACCCATCGTGGCATAAACTCCACAAGACCTCCAAAGGTGTTGGTGTGGTATTTGACACCAAGACATTAGCAGAAAATCTTTTAAGTCCTGTAAGTTGCGAGGTGGGCCCGTCCTGAATATGACTAGCTTGTCCAGCACATCTGACAGATGCTCCTGCCCCCACTGGCTTGTCTTCTTGCTGTAGTGAGTTCTGGACCCATCTCTTCCCAAGTAAGTGTCACACAAGCAACCAGCGGTCCACGTGATGTAAAAGAAAATGTGATTTATGAGACCAAGCCACCTTCTACCGTTACTCTAATCCAATTGTCCAATTGTGATACTGACGTGCCCATTGTAGGTGCTTTTGTCAGGCGTTAAAATGAGCACTCTGACCGGTCTGCAGCTACACAGCCCCGTTAGCAGCAAGCTGTGAGACGTTGTGAGTTTTGACACCTTTCTATAATAGCCAACATAAACTTTTCAGCAATTTGCTGTACACGAACTCCTCTGTGGAATCAGACCAGACGGACTAGTCTTTGCTCCTCATCCATATTGGTGAGTTTTGACCATCCATGTCATTGATTCACCGATTAATCTTCCTTGGACCACTTTTGGTAGGTACTAACCACTGCATACCAGGAACACTCCATTAGACATTTTGGAGATGGTCTGACAAAGTAATTTGTCAAAGTCACACAAATTCTTACGCCTGGCCATTTTTTTCTGCTTCCACCAATTGTTTACTTACTGCATCATATATTTCACCACTTGACTGGTGCCACCATAATGAGATAATCAATGTTATTCACTTTACCTTTCTTTGGTTTACTGTTGTGGCTGATCTGTGTAAGTATTATAGCACTGTTGGTGGATTCTTTGTTTTGGTTTCTGTTAATCATCTACCAAAAGGTATTTTTTGTTATACTGATGCTAACAGTTTTAATACATTATTCTGTATTAAGAATGGCGGTGATTTGTGTTTAGCCTCTAATGCTGAATGTTAAATAGAGGGTTCCTTATTTTAGGTTACCCAGTGATGCAAATGGTTCAGTGGCATGAAAATACATTATTATTCATTTTAAATTTTGCTGCAGTGAATTAGAAACTATATGAACTTTTTATTGTTGAGTTGACACAAGGTTTAAACTTTTGAACAGTTTTCTCAACCTTCCGTTGTCTTTCACAGGACAATCGGATCAGTCTGGTGGATTACGTGGTGTCATACTACCTACGAAACATAGACGAGGTAAAGAACTACTTAAAATACTGAATGCTTCGTAAAATTATTTTTTCTGATCTTGAAATAAGCAAGTTTTTTGCTTGTTCCAGAATGCGGGGACGGATAAGAGTGTTTTCCCTCTTCCTGAGCCCCAAGATTTCTTCCTGGCTGCTCAAGTCAAGTTTGAAGACCTCTCAAAGGACCTCCGAAAGCTAAAGAAGGATCTCACAGGTATTGAATAATTGGATTTTTATATATATATATATATATATGTAAAATCCTTATTTCATAAAGGATAGGAAAGAATTTGAATACGTAAACGTATCGACGCCCCCTGAGAGAAGTCGACTAGTCCTGTTTTTTTTTCTCTCTGCCCTCTGTACACAATGCAGTCTCTGCCTCTGATTGGCTGACGCTGACACGCGTTCCTTGGTTTAACCAATTATTATAGTCCCTTCATAAAAAGGGCGGTACCGTTGGTGCGAGATGAATCTAAACACAAGACGAGAGACATGCAGCAGAGAACACAGACATACATGACATGTGTGGAGCTGCTTCACTCTAAACACACAAACAGCACGGTGACCTGCACAACCTGCAAGTCGTTGTTAAAGTACAGTACAGTAAAGTACATTACGACTAGTCTTGATATATATATATATATATATTAGGGTGGCAGCGAAAAATAAAGTTAGACTTTTGTAAGGTCTTACCCTCTAGAAATGTTTCTTTTGTAATACTTGCTAAGTGGCAAAAATGTCATAAAATAATATTAATGTTTACAGACTCCCCAACCACCCGAAAGATTACAAACGTATTATTTTTGCGGACAGTTGATACTCCATACAAACTATAGTGAATAGAGCTGGCACAACGTACAGTAATGTTAATCAAATTCAGCTCCACTTTAGAACATTAAATAAAATAACTCAGAGTCACATTAGTCTCACAATGACAATCTGTCATTGTAATCTTATTGTCAAATGTAATGCACCTGAAAAAAATTATTCTTGATATTTTGGCAGAACCGCTTCGTGAAGAAGCGTCGACTTGTTGGCATTGGGATAGTCTTTCCTGTGCTTCTCTACAACTTGGAGCAGATACTGTTTTTGCTCTTCCTGAGTAGTTATGGCTGAACTGAAGGCTTCAGTCAGTGCTATTATCAAATATAATTTATAGCATGGATTGCATTCTTAAACTATATTTAGTATATCACTATATCACTGTTTTACATGAGTTCAGCAACCTTCTTCGGAGATTCACCTTAGGAGAAAGCAAACTCTGCATTCATATGCACGACTTTACAAATTCATTTTTTACACTAACAACAATCAACAGCAATGGCGTCCGCTTGTTGTTGCATAGAATAGTTAATCACTGTTAAGTAAATAAGTAAACTAAAAGCTATAGTT
>JBBIGA010000001.1:39929812-39955056 GCA_037576975.1 Alestes dentex | reverse complement strand
AATATTATCCAATTTAAATGAAATTTGTTACACTTTATTTCCACCCTAAAAGGAACAAATTCAGGGGGTAAGACCTCGTACATTATAATTTTATATTTCCACCCATCAACTGGCTGCCATGTATATATATATATATGTTTGTGTGTGTGTATATGTGTATATATACATATGTTTGTGTGTGTGTATATGTGTATATATATATATGTTTGTGTGTGTGTATATGTGTATATATATATATGTTTATGTGTGTGTATATGTGTATATATATATATGTAGTTTCTACACAAGGCAGCTTTAAACAAGCTTTGAAATGGTTATGTGCTTTATACCCCTGGCTGCAGCCTTTTAATGTTCTTCTAATGCCAGGCTTGGTTTACAACTACTCTCCCTTTTCATGTTTAGTTCTGAACTGCTGAAACACTATCTTGCAAAACTTGCTGATGGAACAGTATTAACTTGGTTCACAATGTACGGAGGTTCGTGTGTGTGTGTGTATGTGTAGGGGTCTCTTGCCCTCCATCCGTCTACCCAGTTCCTCTATTAGCAGCTGGGAGGTTGAGGGTCATGCTCCCACCAGCCCTTGGTGTTCTGCGATTATTTAAATCAACCAATAATATGACATACGAAACCAATTAGATACATTCTCGCTCCTCTCTCCTCTGTTCACAAATCACAGTTAAAAAAACTCTGATCCTCACTGACCTGGGGGGAAAAACACAAAGTAATCTACAAAAGCGTCGCCTACCCACCCCGAGCTGTCTGTCAGTCATTTATTAGGAAAAAATGGAGGACTAGGAGACAATAAATACAACATAAGGGCCTTTGCATTTGATCTGGACCGCAACAAAAAACTTTAAACGTCTCGCCTTCGAGTCCTCAGGGTACTGGCACCAAATCGTAAGACAGAAATTGCAGCGCTTTGGAATGAGAACCTTCATCTTATTTATTTTTTATCCCTACCAAGAGCTAAGTGAGATAAATATTTATGCTGTGCTATCATGAACCACCCTAAAGAAAGCAAGTGTTCTTAATTATACCACTGACAATACAGCCCTGAGACTGTGGTACTGAAAAAGGGTCAGTACACGAGCTGCACATGTGGAAGAAAGCCCTTTTTTTCCCTTCTGTTGCGGCGGTAGTTTAACACGGCCTGATGGTGTATTTCCTTGAGTTTTGATATCGTGTCATGAGTCAGTAGAAGGTTTGCAGGAGTGTGGTGCCTCTTTTACTTCAGGGAAAAACTGATAATATAAAAAAAATTAATATTGGAGTACTAAATTGATTATATTGAAGTAAAAACCATTTTAAGCTATCCTACACCCTTTGTGCCAGTTTGTGTGTGAAATCATGAATCACCTCATGAAATGAGTGCAGTTTTAACTGTTTTAACAGTTTTAAATCCATAGTTAAAAAGCTACATTTTACTTGTGTTTTATTCCTAATTGCCATTCAAGACTTGAACATTGTTTTTACTCTTTTCCTTTAAAAATAGTACCTTTTTAAACAATATGGGCTCTTTTAAGTGACCTGAATGAATTACTTTGTCCTAAAATCGAATATTCAATCATATAATATTGAACATAATTTGAATATAATATTTCATTGGCAAGAATTCAAACATTCTTCTACCTGCCACTGTTTAAAACAAAAACAAAAACATATATAGTGTCCATGTGAAACATTATTTATGGCCAGAATGAGATCATGTTAAAAGCAAAGCTCTTACAAAGTAACCAGTTTGGATCGGTCACAGTGCAGGCCAGAAATTTGGGTCCCCCCTTGGATTGAAAAAATCCAGTGATCCTTCAAATGTTTATTACAAAAAATGTTAGAAATACCTAAAACGGATAGAACTGACTGGTTTTGAAATGTAGTGTAATAATATGCACTGAAAGTATAATTTAATGGATGCGAAAGCTTCTGTACTAGTTTTTAGCGAAAGAACCACCCCTTGCCTTAATCCCAGCAGCACAGATTTGCAGCGTCCTTTCCAGCAACAATTGGAAGTAACTTGTGTACAAACCTTTTTAAGCATACAAACAGTTCTGTTTCATTTGCTGGACACCCATTCTGAAATTGTGCATCCGGCTCGTCCCATGAAGCTCAATGAGAGAAAGATCTGGAGACTGGGGAGTCTAAGACATTCTCAGAACTTTATGCTTTTCTTTGGATTACACAAAATTTTGGCACAATTTTGAAGAATGCTTGGGACCATTATCCTGTTGAAGAATGAAATTTCGTCTAAAGGGATGTAAACCAGAAGGAACTGTGTGATGTTTAAGAATTGAGTTCTTTTGTTTTTCCATGATCCAACACAGTGAATGTCAATGCATTAAAGACAGACCTGATCTGAACCAACGGCTTGAGCCTTTGTGACTAAATAATGTTGTACTGCAAACTATAAAATGTTGAAAACCAGTCAGTTACATTTGTTTAAAGTATTTTTAATTTTCCGGTGTAACAAAACATTTGATAAATTGTTTATTTTGGGTGGGAATAAGCGTCTGGCTTTTAATGGCTTTTGAATTAGCTGAATGAAATTTAAGCCTCGTCAGAAAGTGATAATGTGATTGACATTAACTGAACTAAAGAAGCTGTAGATGTAATAAGCGGAAAAAATAAGTTAAGAATGGAAACCGTACTCTCAACTGTAATCATATATAACTATTTATCCACCCCAGCTTTCAAATGAATTTCTGACCTTGAGCTGAGAAGAAAATATAAAAAAAGATAGAACAAGAGAAAGAGAAATGTCAAGGAACCAAGACGGGAGAGTTATCTGTGTGTTTAGTGGCTTGCGGGTTGCGACACTGTTTTTCCAGCACCCATGGTGTGGAACATGGGCCAGGGCAGGGGTCAGCCTCAGGTGCCTCAGGGCCCTGTGAGACTTGATCAGACATGCCACGGCCCTGACCGCCCTACTGAGCTCTCCACCACTAGCTTTCCACTGCTTCATCAGAAACTTGAGCTTCGTTTGGTCTCCTATTTATCTGTGTATGGGAAACCTTTTAGAAAGTTCTTTTCTATTTAGCCAACGAAACATGGGTTTTGAAATTAGCAATGTTTTCATGCTGCCTATTTCTGTTGAGTCCTGATTCGTCTTGCTCTAGGGTTGGGGTCAGATCTAGGGTTAGTGTACGTAGCACTATAGCATCCCTGCTCTGCACATTGTAGTGTTTCCCCTGCTCTAACACACATTTCAACTCATCAGCTAATTTACAAGGCGTCCCGGGAATTGCTGGCAGAAATCTACTAAACAATGCGTAGGAACCACGCTCCTACACAAGTTCAGTCTGAAGTGTTCAGATTTTTCATTTCAGAAAACTGTGACTGTGAACTGATGTCCTGTCAGTTCAGGAGAATCCATCTGCCAGGTTGTATATCAGGAGCCAAGACAAGATCTAAACAGATTTGATCCATTCTTTAAGGTAAAGAAATAGAAAGAAAACAGGACAACCAGGACCGGAACGAAACCTATGCTTATTTACTCCAGTTCTATACTTTGTTCACCAACGCTAAGCCTTCTCAGTTTCCTTCCCACACCAGAAGAGAGCCATTCTAGTCCCAAAGCCTCCGGGAGCGCTTTCTCCTTAAGAACAATGGGGCAAAACAAAAGCGGTCAGTTCTGTGTTTATTGTGGACGGGAAGGGTCTTTCATGAATAGCCAAGCATTAATCATGGCTAGAAGAGAGCATACCAATATATGAAACAGCCCCATGTTGCCCCCATGTTGTTATTTTTCCTTCTCTGACCAGACTTGTCAGCCCTTTTGATTGCATGCTCATGAGGCATGTAATTACCATGGGAAGCAAAACCGCAAACTTTTAATCTACATTACCCACTTCATGAAGTGGGCACTTAAGGACTGTGGCAACTTAATTCATTAATGAATATATACATAAAATTTATGACCAGAGGCAAACATGAACAGATGAGTAATGGTTATCAAAGAGTTACAGGCTGTGGACAGGGATGGCGGTTTGTTTCCAGATGAAACATTAGTAGACATGTTTCTCTCAATACACAGAATACATAGTCTGTAGCACTTAATTTTGCTCTGTGTGTGTGTGTGTGTGTGTGTGTGTGTGTGTGTGTGTGTGTGTTTGTGTGTGCCAGCGAGATACACTTTCAGGCCTTAACCATTTAAAACCAAAAAAAGTGATGTGTTTGTTCATTTGCCGTTGCCTTTAGATGGTGATACACATCAACACTGATACATTTAAGAGTGACCAGTAGCTAGTTTAGTAGCTTATTTCATGATTTTATTGGGAAAGGGCTCTCAGACTTAATACTGCAGCATGTGAGTTATTGATACATGTTATTGTTTATAGATCTCTCATCCAATATGAAGACCACCCATCACCATTTAAGACTTTTTCAGTATTCAGGTATTAAAATGATTCACTGCTTACTAGGACACCAGTCTGTGTGATATGTAATTAAAAGACGACTATAGGCCTACATACAGGCCTAAGCAGTTTAAGACACTAAATTTCTCTTCTCAGAATTACTCCTGCAGGAACTCATGCCACACGTTCAAGCCAGGTGAATGGAAAAGAGCTCAGGCTGATTCTCTTTGAGTCAGTCTTTTGCCATTAATGATGATCATCCTTAATGGCACCACAAACACCACCCTCCTTTCCTCTAGCTACTTGTCAGTTTGGAGACAATGTTTTATTATTTCAGCCATTAGGCTGCTGGGCATTACTTTGGAATAACGATACCTGACAAACATCAATTGGTCCCTCATGCTAAGAAAAAAAGTACTCCCTATTTTCAATCCAGTTCTTGATGATGAAAGAGACAAATGAGTGAAAGCACACACACACACACACACACACACACACACACACACACACATACATACACGTGCGTGTGGACACACACACTGCTTTAGATGTTATGTTTTGGAAAATCTTTCAGGAGAGGAGACTTTTGTCTGGCCAGGCGCTCTGTGGTTATTTATATACCACACGGTGGATCGTTTCCATCACAGTGAAGCCGAAGCATTTCAGCAGATAATCCACAATTATATACAAGCCCAGAGCGCTGTCAGAGCTCCATATAAATCCCAGCTATTACCTTAAGTTTGGCCAGGGCCTGCTCGCCTACATAAATCAGCACTTGGTCCCTTTCTACCCCACTGCACAGTCAGCTATCTGTACCACAGTGCCCGTGGAAGTGGGTTACTAAAGCTAAAGTTTGTAGCCATTTAAATGTAAATTTAAACCAGGGTGAACATCGGGAGTCTTCTAGCACCGTATACTGACACCTTTTTCATGACTTTACAGAAACTTTGCATTAGAGATCAGTTTATGATCTTTTTTGCAAATTGTGTTTTAGTGCAATATTAGGTTTAAAGTATCAGAAAGTGATTTTTTTTCTGATGCAAACATTGCAAAACTAAATAACTAAATCTCTACTGAACACTTTATTAAGTTGACTTACCTTGTATCTGCACTCAGGAATGCTAAATGGTATGCTAACAGGTAAGGGGCAAAAAAGGTGAGAACACTGAGTAGATAGCGAAAACCTGCCGCAGTCAGGTAGTCTATGGTCATGCTTCCACGGCAGAACATTTTGAAAGATTTTCAAGCTTCCATATAAACCTTAATCACTTCAAATGTCAGAGTTCAGTTTGCATGAAGTGATATCTAGTTATCTAGCTGATGATACACTCTTCAATGTAATCATAAAATTATGTAAAAAAGCTTTCCTTCATGGCTCGCCAATACATATGTTTAACTTAGCAGCTAATTAGTTCATATTAACACACCAACTGTTAAGATGGTTCCATAAGCTAGAGATAGGTGTCTTGCAGAGGTTTACTCATTTTGTTAAAGGTTGGGTTACATGACATCCACGGCTTTACCGTTATAGAAGACCGAGTGAGTATGAAAGTTTGTGTTGTTTTTATCTGGTACATGTTGCCAATGCAAAAAACTAGCTTACTTAAGGTACTTATCTAGCTAAGCCAGCTACTCTGACCAACACACACCTGTTGTACCTTTATTTAACATTAATGATTATTGCTATTAATAATCATTTTGGACTGCTAGAGTTAGTAGAATAAACATATCTTACCTCTCATTCAACAGACTTGTCATTGCCTTCTTGGTTAAACTGATTAGGAATGAGAGGAGGTGATTTTCCACCTTAGGAACCGTCTCTGTGGATTTTCTGATTGTGAGAACCACCCTAGAGGAATTCTTTCGGGGCCCTTTAGGTACTTCTGAGCAAACCTAAAAAAACTGCTTGTCAACCTCGCAAATACCAGTTATCTTATATGTGCGTTTTGAATGCTCCACTTGTTAGCTAACTCAGTGACTATTCCAGGTATAGGACTATGAAACTATGTAGTTCACTAGCTAGCTATGTGGATAGTGTGAGGTATTAGCTTGTTAGCTACATTCCAAGATGCTGTGTCAGTATTCTAGCAACATTTTTCACGGGACACATTCACATTATTGGCTACGGTAAGAATTTTAGGATCAGACTCAATTAGAGGACAAAAAATGTAATACACAAAGAAGGTTAACAAGTGTTTCTGAATCCAGCAGATCTAACCTGTTGGTCCATTTTGCAGACGTAAAGTTGACATGATGACATGATAGTAGCATGTTTGTGTGTATGTGTGTGTGTGTGCTGCTTTTTAAAGCCTAACATTGGGTTGGTAAATGGTGGCAGAGCACTCCTGATCCACATTCTGTTGAAATGGACAAATTGAAAGCAGGGTTTTTTGTGGAATCTCTAATCTAGTGATCTACCTTCCTTTCTAGTTCCACAATTTGCCAAACCTGCTTCAGCTAACAAACGTCTTCTGAATTCCTTGACTGTAAAGGGTAAAGGGGCAGCAGCGTCTTGGACCCTGTTTACACTTGGCATTGACATCACTTGGCGTTGACATCCAATCATGGTCATCCAGTCACAAGGATCAGATCGTCATCCAGTCAAAACACCAATCAAGCATGTTCACGCTTGCCCTTTTCAAATACATTTACACACATCCACCCACCCGCAATACAGCCATTTAGCCCTGTCCCTTCATGGTGAAGTGTTTCAGTCCAAACTGCTAATCACATATGTCACACATATTCCAAACACTTTTGTCTTTCAAATATTCATACCAGATCCAGGACGCATTGTAGTGACAACAGGGCCTAAAATGCATTCAAGTATATTTCCAAGAGGAGGGCTGGTGACTTCTGCTGTAATCAGTGCTTTAAATTGTAATGTGATCTGAAACAGTGCCTCAGCACAGCGATCAATTTCAGTTTTTTTTTTTATTTTAATTTTATTTTTTTATTAATGAGTCAAGTTATTACAAGGTCTTTTGGTCAAGTTATTAAGAGTGCATTCCAATAGATACACATTTTTAGCAGGGCACATTTTACTTGTGTTAAATTGGAGAGAGAGTGAGAGAAAGTGACAGAATAATACTACCAAAACATTTAAAAGCAAAAAAGCAATCTATCCCTGGCGCCCTGTTCACAAGTCCTGTCTGAACACATGGGGTGTTGGAGACTGTGACTACCCCGTTTGTTCCACTGTAAAAGGGCCCTCGAGCTTAAAGGCCCTGCCCGCTCCTGACATTTAGGGTCGTTTAAAGCAGGAGCCTGGTGTCTGATTTGCCAAGGTGATGGATGCTTTAACCTTACTCAGACCCTTCTCTGAAACACTAACCACCCTTGAACGCTAAACGAGCTCTTGCTGTTTTTCTTTCAGTGGATTCTTCTTCCTCGAATGGTAAGCATCCCCCTTACACTGAAGTGGCATTACGCAACAGTACATGACCAGGCAAACTCTGTCTAACTCTAGGTAAAGTTGTTGGTGATGTAGTGAGAGTCATTGCCTCATATTTAGAATAAGATAAAAGAAGCTCTCTATCCAGGTTAAAGAGTAACTCAGTGGTCTCCCTTTTGTAGTGTGTGTGTGCGTCAAAACATCATGTATACGTTTAACTTTCTGATCACTGGTACACATACACACCTGTTCTGCAATAATTCCTCTCACCGTTAACTATAGACCCTCCTTTGTCAAATAAGAACTTTGTGAGGGTCTTGGCGCTCTGGAGCAGTGGAAACATGTTCTCTGGAAAGGTGAATCATGCTTCACTATCTGACTGTATAATGGATGAATCTGAGTTTGGTGTGTGCCAGGAGAACACCACAAAACCGAAATGCTTAAACATTTGGTAGAGGTAGGATAATAGCCTGGGTTTGTTTTTCAGGTTTTGGGCTCAGCCTATCAGTTGCTGTGAAAGGTAATGTCAATGCTACAGCATACAAAGGCATTTTAGACAGTTAACTGCTTTCAACTTTGCGGAAAGCTCTTTCAGATGCATGGATTTACAGGTTATGCATCATATGTGAAAGTTCAGCCAATCGCAATAATTTACAAAAGACATTATGCTGAGGCTAGACACACTGATTAACTGTCACTGGTTTGTCGACTTTGGTTAACACTAGCCACTCATTTTAAGAACAGCATGGCTCTTTTTTAGTTTAATGGGGTTATTTGTCTGTGGGGAGACAGCTCTAAGCAGGAGCTGAATAAATGCAAGAAAATTCAAGAAATCCTTGCTTAGATACCACATTGGCACACACTGGAGCATCCCCACGAGCTTTCGGCTTGAGCTCGGCTCTGCATGATGCCGCATGAGGATGACCACAAACAATGAAGTTCTGGTTTTGGTTTGTTTTTTTTTTTAAGCTTTGTTGTTCTTGAGGCTTTCTTCTTGTGGCTGCACTCTGTCTGGACCACTACGAGGAAACAGGGCCCCAGAATCCAAAAGCAGGGTTGGTTTTTTTTTTCAATTTTTATGTCGCTTCCGCCATAGAGTCTAAGGTTTTGCAGTGTTTTATGCTGAATCACCTGAGGCTTTTTGTTGTATGTGGTATGTGGAGAGAATGCTTTGTGGCCAAGAAGTGTGGAGAGAGCAGCTATGTGTCACATTAAGAACTGAAACTTTTATATGGAGCTTAAAAGCACCTCCTACTAGACTACGATTACAACTTTAGTTGGAATCATAATTTCACATTCAAATGTATGATTAGCAGTATTCATTTCCCGGGAAATTAAGGCTTATGTAGTACACAGAGAGAGTTTGTGTAGACCTGCACCAAGACGAAATTGGATATTAATAGGCAGATATTAATAGGCACCCGTGCTGTGGAAAACATTGTGTCTGGTTCCTGTACCAAATAAGGTGCGACCCAGTGCCCCATCGCACAACAGGCCAGTTGCACTCACCTCACACAGCATGAAGGTCTTTGAGAGACTGGTCCTGGGCCATGTATCAAGAGTGGGGACGACTTGGAATGCAGGATGACTGTGGACAGTTTTGTGGACAGGTGTGAGCTGAATCAGCTGCAGCTCAACATCCAAAAGACCGAAGAACTGGTGGTGGACCTGAGAAGATCACGATCTCCTGTCACTCCATTAGGGGGGTGGATGTGGAGATTGTTCAGGACTACAAATACCTGGGTGAACACATTGACAACAAGCTGGACTGGTCTTAGAACTCTCTGGCCACTTACAAGAGGGGTCAAAGTAGGCTGTACTTTCTATGTAGACTCCGATCCTTTAGAGTGTGTAACACCATGTTGAGGATGTTCTATGAGTCTGTAGTGGCCAGTGCCATTTTCCATGCTGTGGTGTGCTGGGGTATTAATGGTCTGGCCCCACTGGACCATCAGTATGCAGGGTGAAGTGGTGGATCATTCTCTAGTAGGGGATTCTTAACAGATCTGTTTGTGTGTGTGTGTGTGTGTGTGTGTGTGTATATCTGCAAAGGGAACCTTTATGTGTCTGATAAAATGGACAGTAATCCACGCTGCTCAGCATACACACAGACCTTCTACTCATGTCAGTGTCACTGCTGAGCTGAGAATGATTCCCTTCCCAAAGAATACCTGCTCACTGGTGGCCCTGTAGGGATCCTGATCATTGATAAATAGGGTAAAGGGGAAAACAGATGATGCAGAGAAACAGATGGACTACAGTCTGTAACTGTAAATTACAAAGTGTACCTGTATGCTCAGTGGTGCTCGTAAAATGTACAGTGATTACAGATAAAAGGTAGGTGGACCTAATAAAGTGAATTAGTGTATGTCTACTGATGTATTGATATTATGTATTGAGTTTGATTCTGCACCATTCTGTTTTAAAGTTAGAGGTGCATGCCTGCTTTCTAATACCAGACCCAAAATGTCCAATAAAAACCGAGAAATTATAAAACATTTACAGTTTCGAGAAAGCACCCAGTGCTCACGTCTACAAATGTCCCACCTCAGGCCCCTGCCATGTGTGAAGACTACCGGCAGCTCCTTTACAGTATTGATGGCTCAGTTTAGGCTGTGCTGTGGCGCCTTTTTTTTTTTTTTTTTCCAGCAGCACAGCTCTTGTTGTGTATGTCTATTTACGGCCCTAATTAACAACTACCAGATGAAAAAAAGCGAAAAAGCCGTTTGCACTGTTCTTATATGTTGTAACCTAAGAATGCTTGTTTGGAAGAACTAAAAAAAAAAAACCCAAAAGTTAGAGGGTGCCAAGTCTTGAGTGTGTGTGTGTGAGAAAACAGTCGTTTGGCAGGACAACAAAGCCGAGCTTTGGCACAAACAACACAAACGTGTCCTAGACTCAGGATGGGTCAAACCCAGTCCGCCATATGGTGTACGGACTGATCAAGAGTCTTCGACTAATTTTGATGATCTAAGATGAAGTCATCCTTGTCCATGTAATTGCTCTCAGTAAGGTGTATTGGTGAAAACTGATTCTAGATCAGCCCTTTATCTCTAATATGTTTAAGAAATATGAACACAGACTTTACAAGGTGCATCGTTTTAAATCAAAAGCAGCCATGTGACTGACAGATTTTTAGATGTTGTGAAATTATGATCCTTAGCTAGAGAACACAAGAACAGGGTGTAGAGGGTGTAGACATATGTATTGTATTTTATTGTACACAAGCTTGTAGCAAACACTATCGATTACTTTTTAATCACAGTTGAACCATGGCTTTTAGTGAAGGTTCTACATGCAGACCTTGACAAATATACTGGGATCACCATTAGATGATCTTCACTCAACATTTTTGCTTTGAAGCAAACAAATCACAGATATGACACAATTTTCTATTTAACATTCTGACATTACTGAACATTCTGACTCAAACAAAATGAATTACATTTTTTAATTAATTTTGTACTGGAGTTGGTAATAAAGTGATCAGCGTGAATGTCACATGAACATTGAAACACATCCTTGGCAGAGAACACACTTCTGCACACATTTCATAGACAGTTACTGTTTATCAGCTGAATGTAACATTTAGGGAAAACATAAAATGTGGTCTTTGCAAAATGTTTTTTTTTTTTTTAGTTGAACATTATGTTTTTATGTGTTTTATCAAGAATTATTTAGACTAAATAAATAGAGCTCTACAGTGTGTAGAAAGGAGTCTGTACTTATTAGTAAGTAAACAAAACATGTCATTTGACCGGGGGTGTTTAAACATATGCATACCACTATATAAATTCTGCTTAGTTACCTTTTCCTTCACTCATAAAAAATAGACGCTGTGTATTTTTTAAAAAGCCGACTGAACTCCTGAATCATTCAGTAATTAACTGATCGGTTGAATCAGGTATCGTAGTGCAGGGCAAAGTCAAAAAAATGCATGGATGGAATTTACAGGGCCGGTATGAAAAGGACCTCATAATGGATCCTGTAATGCAGACTCATGTTATCGCAAGTGTTGATGAAAAAAACATTTACTTTTAAGTTGCAAAGCCATAAAATCTTGCTGAAAATGTGAAAAGCTATGCTTTTGATTACGGGAGACTGGTTTGATAATGAAAAGGATTGTTTCTCTTGTTACGTTCTGAACTCGGCCCAAGACTGTTTAAAAAGAGCTTCTTTAATAGCCATATGTTCAGGATGCTTTTGTGCACATTCACACTCTGCTCGCCCTTCATCTGTTTTCCCCACCAGACCATGTTTAACTTCATTATGAAAGTGTTTTTAATGATGTGCAAACTCATATGCCCTTCATTAATCTCCTGCCTGTTTTATACGCTGTGTAGACCTGATGAATCCAGCTGTTCACCACCAACATCTGGATTCGGTGTAGTTTCTGTAGATGGTCTGATTGGTTACGCAATTAAAGCCTGTAGCTTCAATCCCGCCTCATCAAATCTCTTGATTTATCATTAGATAATTACTCACTGAAACACACTCCTAACCGTTCCTCAGATTTCACAGCTCTTACTGACTACCCAATACAGTTGTCTGATAATCGAGGCTGTCCTACTTCTGAACACTGATAGTTGGAAAATAGGAAACAAATGTCAATTCTGTACTACACTGTGATATGTTTTTGCCTCCAGTTTACCACTTTACCAATCCTCTTATTTTCTTTGTTTCCCCTCTTTCCTTCCCACTCCAGACACTGTGTGAAAGTAAATGATGTCAAATGCTGAACTAAAACAGACATTTTTATTGTTTCTCCCCGTAGCCTGTGAAAAGGGTGTGCAAAAAGTGTGTGCCAACTCCTCAGATGAACATCTCCAACCATTCAAAGACAAGATGGAAGCTTTCATCGCTTCTGGTAAGTGAGCAAAACCATTATAGGTACAGACTGGGCAAGGTTGGCATGGACTGCCTCCTGCTAAAGGGGGGGATGTTATTGCATTGTGTGTGTCTAGGGCTAAAGCTCTTTGCAGTTTCTTGTTTGAACCACAGTAGGGAAGCTTATAAACTGAATGCTTTTGGGTGATTTACATATTATTGTGGCGGCGCTTTTGAAAAATGAGCTTTTTCAAAGATGCTGACTGTTCATTCCAAACAGACCCCTATGACCTTCTTTTCCACTTGTTACAATACAAGATTTTTGTAATATATTGTTTCAGTTGCATCCAGTAGTCATCACATCATAGTGTATTACTAATTAAAGTAAACTATTCTAAGTTGTAAAAGAGCTAATTAAAGGAGCATGTCAACAAAAAATGCTAACATTGCTAATAGGGATGGAATGCTAATGCAAGGAATGCTTTATCTTCTCCATTATTGATAAGCAGTATCGACTGATATAGAAAAAACTGTGAAGCCTTAAATTGAAGCACTCAATTTATGATGCGCATATAAAAAGTATGCTAGCATGCTCACGCTACTTAAACACTCTACTATGGTACAGGATATAATACAGCTAATTTTATACTTTTCATGTTTTAGCCACCATAGAAATCTGAGGATCCTGAAAAAAGTGTGAATTCAGTGTACTTGATGCACGTATAGACAGGGGTTGACATGAGTGGTACCCAAGTACGTATTAAATAATAGGTACGCAAATGCGCGGCAGTTTTCAGTCTTCACAGCACAAATGCGTACCTAATTTGTGACTGCATACCCCCCGCCCCTCGACTTCACAGCCTGCCCTGGTACGAGACCACATCCCCCTGGACCGCGGCCGAGACACAACCCCCAGCACCCCCGCTCCCCCCCACACCCCCACCCGCCTGAACCACGGCTGAGACAGAGCAAAATTTTAATTTTCGTGCATACCAGTTAATTTATGTAGGTACTCATTTGAGTACTAGAGCAAAAAAATTATGTCAACCCCTGCCTATAGACGTATTTTTCATATGAATCAAACCATAATTCGTCTTGTTTACCTGCTTTAGCAATAACTGTGTGTAAGTTTGGATACACTAGAATCAGTTCATCCTTTTTTTCTGTGTGTATTGATGCGCCCTGTCTGACCCTTGTACACTGTGACTGAGGTCTGACCCTTTCTTTTAGTTTTGGACTTACTGAAGCTGTCCATTAGTTTTTGCAGTGCTAGTAAAGCTCCACTGTATGCCAGCTCGAAGGACTGGGATGGGGGATCAGGTTGCTCTACACTGGCCGTATGTACTCAGTCCTGCTATAAAACTGGCAGGACATCTCTGACTGGGCTCTCGTAAAGCCTGGCCTGCCCCAGCAGGGACAGTTTGGGAGACCACCATGGCAGGGGATGTCATACCACTTCCACACCTCTGACGGTCTAAGTCCTAGAGGGTGATGCAAAAACTTGCTTTGCACATTGATCACTTATCTAAACTGACTTATTAATAATGTTGAGCCCTATCGTTATATATGGGTGTCTGAATACATTAGTGTTGACTGGCACACATATATCCATAGGCCCATATATACCTGGCAAATGTATGCTCTATCTGACCATACAGTGAGGGAAAACAAGTGCTTCCAATGCATGTATCCACTGTTTAAACACAACTAATGGTACCCGGATAGGTGTGCCACACTAGATTACACATTGCCAAAATCTTAGCTACTAACAAAAATGAGAGAAAATATTTTGACACTGGGATATACAGGCTTACTGACTAAAATTTGCTCACTTATTTTAAGTAAGAGGTATTAAAATCATCAAGATTACAATTTAAACTATATAAATACGAGAAAAAAATAAGATTAGTTGCTTTAAAGTTGCTTTAGTTGCTAAGATTTTTTTGGGGAGTGTAATGATAAAGAAAGTAGGAGAGAAGCCAGCAGTCACTCACTATGACTTGCAGGATGACCTGAAAGCGGTAGAAAAAAAACAGTGAACAGTGACAAACAGTTCAACACAGAGAACAATAAGCAATGGATTGCAATGTGATCATCTCCATTCCTTAATCTCACACAAAACTCCTCAGCTAATAAACAAGCACAGTGATGCACACCTAAAATTTGCACATGAGACGAATCTGTTTTGGGACAATGTACTTTAGTCAAATGAACAATATTTGATTCCAAGAATATCATACCCACAA
Source organism: Alestes dentex (assembly GCA_037576975.1). Taxonomy (NCBI): domain Eukaryota; kingdom Metazoa; phylum Chordata; class Actinopteri; order Characiformes; family Alestidae; genus Alestes; species Alestes dentex. The sequence goes on along the minus strand of JBBIGA010000001.1, from coordinate 39,940,240 downwards.
TGAAGTACGGAGGTGGGAGCATCATTGTATGACCTCATTGGCCAAATAAGGGGACAAGATGGATGTCTTAACAAGACAACTGGCATAAACATGTAAACGAAAAACTCAAGACTGGTTTCTAAAAAGGTGCAGGGGCTTGCTTGGCCTAGATATCTTCTTACTTAAATTCCATTGAAAATTAAAGAAAGATTTAGAAATTGCAGAGGGACAGAGCAGAGAGACCACAGTGCTGTGAGAGATGCTAGTTTTGTTATGAAGTTCACTATTGTAAATTCTGAATTTACCCTCTGCTGATATAAAAAATAAAAGAATTAATTTAAGTTTACTTACTCTTTCAGGTTTATAGATATATAGATATGTGTGATTTTCTTACCCTCAAGTGTTTTCAATATATTTGTTACTATCAAACGATGCTCAAATGAATATGATAAACATATTTACTGTATTTCTATAATACATAATTATAACACATTTTAGAATACAGAATTATTTTTTGTATAATGTAAATATATTTTACATTTAACATTCAAGGGCCACCTCAGGAAATTATTAATAATATACAGTATCTGAGTGCATAGTGTGAAGATGTCTGTGTTTTTAGATCATCAACAAACCTCAAAGCAGACAGTAAAAGCAAGGCAATTGCCACTGGCTACAGTAAGTGAACAGGGCCACATCTTTGAGTGCAAACTTTCCAGTAGTAAAGCTCATTTTTATAAACAGAATTCCTTTGGCTGTCGCCCTGTTTCTGCTTTTTGAAGCACTAGGAGCTTAGCAGTGACATTAGCCTTCTCAGGAGCTGATTCCATGGCTTCAATACACAAAACAAATGGAGATTAAAGCATTTAAAAAGGAGTGAGAGATTGTGCAGGCCTTTTGGAGGAGAGGGTTTTTGGGTCAGAGCTCTTAGGGAAAAGAGGGGGCAACAGGTATTTTTGATTCTGCTTCAATGGCTCAGTAATCCAAGGAAGCTTCTAGGAGGGATTATGCGTTTCGGGGGTTTGGAGCACTCTTAGATGGGCCAGGTGGAACAGGCTTGAAGAAGCCTAAGTGGGAAGTACTCTGTGTGTGTATGTGTGAGAACCTCCGACTTTTTCACACTCTACTAGAGCAGAACTTCAGCCAGACGTGGAAGCCCACCACTTCGTTCTGATGAGATTTGCTCTTGCTGGAGGTATAAATCTTGTAACTCACGATTCAATTTGATTACAGTTCTTTTTGCACTGTAGCACGATACAATTACATTTGATTCTTTTCATGCAGTTGTACTATGTAATTCATAATTATACTTAAAAATACACTGAATACACTGACTGGTGGAACTATTTATGCATTAGAGGAACATGGATCATGAAAGTATATCTGTGTATTCTTGTGCTGGAAGGGAAAATTGGAAGGAAAAATGTCCTTTATATTTTTGTAGTTTCTCCTAGACAGCAATGAGATCCGATGGAAGGACAAAAGAGAGTTTTGTTTAGGTTTTGCCAAGATGTTACAACAACTAAAATGAAAGTCATTATAGAGTATTTTAAATCTCTGTTTTCCACATATGTCCTTGTGTGAAGAGTGATAGGGCAACTTACTGCTTAAGAAAGCTGATTACTTTTTACCGTAGATGTCTTTAAGCTATAACTGCTAACGACGGCCTTGTAATAAGGTACTGTTTTTCTCACAAGTCTGGAGTTTTGATAGAAATCTCGCTAACACTTTACTGAAGGGCAGCATTCATAAGGCTACATTCATGACACCTACAAGAGTTTTATAACAACTGGCTTAACTTTACATTAACATTTATAAAGACTCACTTGTCATAAAGGCTGCTAAGTGAACTGACGCTTGTTGGAATAAGCTTAATATATCAATATAGGTCTGTGTCATTAAAGGCTTATGTAGACTCATGTAGCCTTGTGAAGTGTATGTAGTAAAGTGTTATCAAAATGCCCCTGATTTGCCAAAAATAAGAATCTCATGAGTACCTAGAACTGATATGAAGACTAAAACGTAAACTAATTAAACGAAATGTAAATGCATTGATCCAGTATTTAAGATACTGAAGTGTTTTGATGTTCTGAATGAATAGTATCATATTTATCTAGACTAGAAGTATCTCATGTGTCCAATGTGTCAAATTTTTTTTTTCCTCCTAAATAGTCAGGAGAATCACATTTAAGTCACCTGAGCCATAAAACATAAACGTTTGATCAGTAACAATTTCCACTGGATAATAGCTCAAGGATTTTATATCTGCTTCCTAAAAATGAGGGCATACTTTATTTAATGCTGTTTATTGATTGGGCTGCTGTTAAACATTCTATAATTGATGCAGTTGAATCACCACGTTCACACAGGTGCTCCATTCATCTCCTTTTCTCATAGTATCATTTCATGAATTTGTGGTGGCTTGAGTTGGCCAAGGTCTTCTTCAATGTACCTCCACCAGTCCAGGCTATTTGCCCCTGATTGCTTGAACGTATGTATGTTTGGTGTGGTGTGAGTGTGAGTGTGTGTGTGTGTATGTGGGTGTGCATGTGCATATACATGGCAGTAATCCATAACTCACGTATGAATGCTTTACGGTCCGGTCTCAGTGACAGCGTCTCTCTCAGCGGGGGCTGCAGGTGAACTCGAACGACCTGCACACAGGCTCTTAAACCCGCCTGTGATCTGAGCAGCTTTTACATCTTCAAAACTCATTCATCCATTTTGCTGTAATCCATTTACCTCTCCCCCTCCCACCTCTGCGACCTCCCTTCTTTTTCGTCCCCTATAACAGACCTCCCCTACCGCTGCCTTCATAGGAGAGCCTGCCTTCTTCTCATTTACTCATTCAATTAGTCATTCTCTTCTAATCTGGTTACCTTTCCTCTAACCCACATGGAGCCTCTCTCCTCCGCACTTTTAATTCATTCATTTAGTTCATTCATTTGTTTGTTCAGTCCTATGTTATTATGTTATTAATTATTAAGTAATTAATGTTGATCAAAACAGAAACAAGAGTTCAAAACAGAAATAACAGAAATAAGAGCTTCTGTCATTTTCCTCAGAGCTGTACTTTAGAGAGGTGGCATTAAGGACTGTGTTTAAAAAGACCAAGAGGTGCCTGATAGTTCATTCAACCAACAAGGAGCATGGGCCAAAACCCGGCCGACTCGCATGCTGCACATCTCCACGTGACCGAACAAACGGGATTTTCATAAAGTAAAACTAACTCTACATTCAGGGTTTCAAAAAAATAATGAAGCATCTTAACAACCCGACTGCTCTGTCTACAACTGCTAAATATTTGCTTCTAGTCTAAAGTCTGGTACTCATAGATGGTTTTCATTTATTTGACCAATTTCCACATTTTACAAATATACAAATATAGTCATAAAATTACAAAATGATACATATTAAACCAAAAGCAGTAGTTAAAAAAAACAGACTAAAATATAACTATTTTTAATTAATGCAGCTTTATACATTCTTGGCATTTTATCATGCACCATCATTTGGAGCTACAAGATTGACAATGATACATACATGCCAGGACCTTCTTATTTTAATTAAATGTATTTTTATAGTTTGTTTTGTTTTGGAAATCATACACAGGCATTCATTTAGCTGTTTGAATTTTTAAAACAGCTAAATTAATACATACATATATTTTGTTTTGCTGTTACACATGCACGCATGCATGCACACACAAACACACACACACACACACACACACACACACACACACACCTACATATAATTTATGGAAAATATACAGTGCTGTAATGATACATTTCTCTTAGTTATCATATATGAAAATGCATTACAGACTTTCAAGATTTTTATTTTCTTGATGTATATATGTTGTTGGGAGTAGACTTTATACATACAAGAAGTATTAATGCTGTATTGTGAGAAATACTACCCGTATTTTCTCCCCTATACCTTAGCTGTTATTCTTTTCAAAAACCCATTATACAACGTACACAACAATTATACTACATTATACAACAAGAACATTTGGCAATGAAACTTTTCATATTGCTAGATGTACACTTATAAAAAGAAAATATTTGTCATTAAGTATTCATTCTGAGCAAATCTAGATAGTCTTGTAAATGTGTTGCATGTCAAGTGCACTTAGAGCTCTTCATAATTATGGCTGAATTCAGAGACTGTGGTTACAGGAGGTGTAGTGAGCGCGGTGCTGCGGAGAAGTGAGTGGCGCTTTTAAAGCCTTAATTTATTGTACCTCTCAGCGTGCGAGTCCCATAACTTTCTAGTTAGCCACTACTGGTTTCATGTTTACAGAGGGAGCTTGGGGGTAGAGAAAATTCACACATCCTCTCTCTCCCTCCGTGCCGTGTCTCAAGAGTGGCCCTGCCACCTCCACACACACCTACAAACACACACAGGCACACACACATAGAACGAGAGAGAGAGCGAGAGAGGGAGACCTCCGGCGCCAGTCCACCCCATGCTGAGACCAACGCCATTGGTCATGGCCCGCCCCTTTCTGTCCATTACTCCACCACAGTGCCCCTCTCCCATCATTAGACTCACCTCTGATAATCAACCACACACGCACAAACACCGAATGGAAAGGAGTGTTTTGCTGCATACAGCCCCCCCTCATACCCCCCACCCCAGCCTCCCCACCAAAGACCCCAAAACCAGCCTTTGAACAATTTTTTGGAGACTTCCCCCTCTTAAATCTTTGGAGTGGGAAAGGTCCCCCCATCAAAGTTTTAAAAAAAGGATGAATCTGGAAAAATGCAATAAATCTGAGATCACAGGCTCTCTCTGGCCCTAGATAAATTCTTGCACCTCGGCCTGGCCCGCCGTACACATCTGCCTTGCATTTAGACACTTTTACATGGCCTGGCTCCACAGGAGCCTCCAGTTCCCAAGCTTTACTCCTCACTTCTGCTACATACACACACACACACACACACACACACACACACACACACACACACACACACAATCACAAGACACTAATGTGCCTTGACTGTGTCCAAAGCCGTGGACACTTCGACAGCTTCTCACATATGCCAAGAACATGTAGCTCAATCTTGTAGCGCTGTTGTGGTACACTGCACGTGCTAACTTTCCTCATGGCCTGATTGGCACTTTAACCATTATAAAGTGCAGACCTGCACATCATGCTGCCAAAAAAGATTTCTTTGCGTGATGCCATAAAATAAGCACTTTTAGTTCCCTTAAGAACTTTCAGTAGATGGATCTTTTGAGAAACATTTCTGGTAAATAAGATGTGTAAGAGTTTAAAGGGTCTCCACACAATTTAAAGGCTATTGGAAGAACCCTAAGGGTAAGACACTACAGGCACAAATCAGGGTTTTGGTGGGGGTTTTTTAATATTTTTGGATAAGTTGCACCTGTATTTCATGTCCTCCGGTTTGTCTCCACTTGCCTTTGACTGAATTTTCCGCATCTAGTAGCCTTTTATAAAGTCTGAGCTCCACCGTGCTTGACGCAATTACGTTTGAGCCACAGAATACAAGAGGTCGGAGGTTTTTGCTAAATTATGCAACATTTATGCAATTATGTTTGGCAGAATAAAAGGAAAAAGATCAAGCAAAATAAAGAAGCCCCAAACATCAATTTGAACATGCTGTAATGTTGGCAGTTCCTTTTACCCAAAAAAGTAGAGCCTTTAGTGTTAAGGGTAGAGCCATGAAAGGGTCTCAATATCAAGGTCAGCTTAATCAGTATGAGATTATGTAGACTAATATTGCCCCAGCCAATCTGTAAACCATTTCAACGCCAATCTTGTTCTCCAGTTTGGTTAGTTGTTCTGTTGCCATAGCCCAAAAGTTTGCTTGGGGCAGTGTCAGTATTATAATTTTATGTAGGCTTTATGTCACACTGTTCTTCAGAATATGACCAGATGTGCTGTGGGTGAAATATTATCTAGTAGAAGGAATCTATTGCAATCTGGTTTCTGTATTTTTGAAAAGTGAAACAGTTACCTACTGTGTCGTTACTCTGCCTCTGTTGCTCAGCATAATGATATATTTGTTGTGAAATGGCTATGCTGTTATTTACGATAACGTGTGCCATCACATTATTTACGATGCATGTATGTGTCTGGTAGAACACTTCTCAACCAATCCGATGCTGCCGTCAGAACTAACTGCTGTAGAGTGTGTCATGCATCACTGAAAAGCTTGTTTCCCGTAGAATTTAAATAAAACCACCTTAAATGCTTTGTTTGTACTAATGACAGAATTCACACAAATGCTGCATGTCACTGGGTGGGGCTTTTTAAACCCATTCTTTAAACTGTTTCCTTAAAAACCAATGAAACAATAAAACAATAAGATTTCAGTATTCTCTTTAGAATAGTTTCTGTGGAGTATATCTTCGCAATGAAACAAAACATTTTAGTTCCACAAGAAGTTTTTTTTTTACAAAACTTCTAATACAAGAAATATTTGTAAAATGTCACTAATGACTGGCAAATATTCATTGTGATATTTAATGTATAAAACAAATACCTTGATCACCTATACTGTTTCACATTACATGTTTAGAACATTTATATACTATTTTCTATACAGCCTTTACATAATATGATGATGCTTTAAACGTTCTTCACACGCTCAAATTTACTAAAACTAAAATTCTCCCAAAAAATGGTTTAGGGGAACAGAAAGTAGCTTCTGTGGCACCTTTTTGGCATATTGTCTTTTATTTGTTTGTTTTTATTTATAGATACATATAAACACAATTGCACATCTTTACAAGGTACCTCTGCTTTTAAGAATGCAGGTCTTAAACATGCTTCTTTAGAAGACAAATTGTGTTTCTTCTTGGTTCTTGCACTTAAGAGTTTCTTAAGAGTTTCTTAACAGTACAACCTTGTTTTTTGACGTCATAAAGCACAGCTAAACTGTGAAAGAATCTTAATATCTTTTGTCTGTTCTGTCTGTTGTTTGGCAGCACAAGCAGAGTATGCGGCTGAAGACGACCGTCTCAGTGCTGCCCAGAAAAGGTAGGCCCTTGATTTCAAATGTGCCTTGTATGGCATATTATTTATCAGTTTGGACAAGAAATGGATATTGTTAAGGGACTACACGAGGCCTGTGTGGAAGTATGTGACATCCACTGTGGAACTCAGCCAAGTGAGATTTATGAGAGACGTCTTCAGTTATTCAGCATGTTGGGTACAGATACGCAGAGACCATATCCTCTCAGCATCAGATAGCAGTAATGTTTGTCATTTGTAAACTTGTCTGCAGTAATTAGTGTTAGCTGATAAGAATTCCATCAGCTGTGTGCGAACAAGAGAGAGACTTAGTGGGAATTCTGGTCCCCTTGGCCTGCTGAGCACGGTTGTGGTGGGCCGTCATTTCCCGGTGACTTCTTTCTCCTAAAATCACGGCAGGATCTCATGCTCATGACAGCCCTAGCCGCTACCCATGGAGCTGGAGGGGTGCCTAGAAATGTACGAATGTCTTATTTTTCATGCACAGGGGTTACACTGCCGCCTTATCTTGACTATTTGGTATCGGACTCCCATGCGTAACCGTACAAGCCTTGTTCCAACAGTGGTCCACTGTTTTTGGGTGATTTATGGTGAAATGCTCAACTTGCAGATGCCGAACAACAGCGAGTATATCTGGAACTTTTCAGAGAGGGGGAAAAATAGTCTAGAAATGACAAACAAAGCAAATTGATTATTTTTCCTTGTTTAGGTAGAGATGAGGTCTTTTGGTTTTGTCCACAGAGACGAGGCAGAATCAGAATCAGTATATAAATCATGTGTGTACGCGGCAAACACAAGACAACACCAACAATTGGGAAATGTCAAACACTTCAGAACATGTGGTTGCAGAGAGATTGCCTTCGGCCTGCACGGCTGATGGTCCAGTTCTGACTGAATTTTAGCTCAGCATCTCCGATCCAAAAGCAGTCATTTATTGCTGAACCGAACCCTCAGCACCTCCCAGACGCAGGGTCCTTGGAAGGTAGCGAACTGACTAACATTGATCAAAAGGGCTCTGCGGCTAGAAAAGCCTTTAATTCAACCCTTAATTTGGTCCCCAAAAGTGACCAAAGCACTGGCCACTCCAAAGAGGAGAGGATGAACGGTGGTGCAGAGGGGGTGTTCCCCCGTGTTCCCATGAACACACCTCATTAAACTGACACGCTGGTGATGGATATGACCAGCCTCCTGGAGCTGGGTGGGCGCCCACATGTGTCCAAATCTGAAGGGAATCCACCTTTGCAGTTTTGCACTGTGTGGCCTGCATGGTGGCCAGACTCCTCAACAGATTACCTTTGATCATTAAGAGACTATTTTCCCCATAAAATGGTAACATGGCTCGGCAACTAACAGTGCTAGCGTGGCCCGTTAGTGTGTGCATATTTGCATATTGCTAACAAGGTTCTGCTGGCAATGTTTGCGTTATTGAGGGAAAGCCTTTGTTTGAAAAAAGAAGTCTTTGGTTTTTGTGCAGATGAGTTCTGCTGAATACAGAATACGGTGACGCGAATACAAAAATCCTGTAGCAGCCCAAGACACATAGACAACGCTTCATCAGAAAGTTCCCATATAGGGAGTTTATAACACAAACACATGCACTGAACAGTCCGTTCTTTAAGTAATACTTGAGTATTTATGAACATCTTATGTCTATGTTTAAAATATAAGATATTTTATTAATTCATTCTATTGATATAACAGCCCTTAAGCTAAAGTGCCAGACATTTATAACACTGATATGAAGCATAATTGTCAAATAATAGAAATTGGTAAGAACACCACAAACTAAATCAGACCTGTTACAGTGTTCTTAGGCCCTGGGGCAAATTCTTAATAAGATATAAGTGGAACAAATGTCCATTTACCTCGCTACAAGCAGAAGGGTGAATGCCCACAGCGTTAAGTATTATAGACCATACTGGTCAGTTCCATTGGGATTTTAAAAAGGGGAAGTAGAAACTGATCTACTGAGCTCTTTCAATCACATAAAATCTCCCCCCTCATTCTCTGCATTTCTCTTATCTCCTGTTTATTTAACGCTCTGGCAGGCAGTCAGAGGCAGACACAAATTACTCTGTGTACATTTCATGCATTCCATCTTAATTCCGTGCAAATCGCCCATTAACTCCATTTGGCCACGCAACAGTAAAAGCTGCTGAAGCAGTCTCCGTTAGACATACAGCAGTGTAATGTAAACAAATGTATATCTTTGAAAGAGTTGCAAAGTGGTCATTCCATTCTGCAGTCAAAGTAAGGCTATAAAATGGTTTGGCGTACTGTGGGGGAGTAAAAAAAAAATTGCTTTTGTGAAAAATATTGTATGTCATTGCTTCATGTCGGAATGATATCATATATCTCTGAACAATATGTACAGCTTTGACTGCATGACCCCTATTTCCATCAGCATATTTTATTTTTTTATTATGTATAAGTGTAAAACTCAGCGCCTGTGAAGAAACACTGAGTTCCAGTACAAACACTGAGAAATCCAGAATAATGTACAAATGCTGGTGCCGTTTTTATTTCTTAAGCCTATTTTAAGCCTTATTTTACCTTAAGTTGGTTTAACGGCTCTGGTACAGACCTAACTGCTAGCCAGCTGACCCTCAGGAATTAGGGCTCCACTTACCACATCATCCGTAGCCAGAGGCTGCAAGGCTAAGTGTATGATTAGGGTCCTTTTCCAGCCTCATAGATTCATCCATATTTTTCAGACTTCATCCACGTTGTGCAAGTGATGCAGAACAAGTAAGTGTTCAACAGCAAAGATGGTTTTAATCAGAAATGGGTTAGCTATTGTGCTGAGAAGCATTCCAGGAGGCACATAGCCGACATCAAAGACTAGAAGAAAAGACTCAGAGCCTGGGCACACATTGGCTGGCTTGCAGACTTGATCATGGGAACTTTTAGGAGATTATTATACATCTCAGTAAATAGCCTCTCCTGCAGTTTAGCCTACACCATTTTATTACTTTATCATCTCGTTTTACTTTTCTCTGATGCCAGTTAATTACTTAAAGCACTCACCGCAAAATATGTTAGTATAATTTAGTAGTTCAGTTCCACAGCTTTTAGAGCTTTTCGCAAGAGTGTGATGAAGCTGAGAAGCACCAGTGAGCTTTGCTTTGAATGAATAATCTGCTAATCACTTTGCATAGAATGTTCCTAAAGACCAAAAGAGATTAAATATTGCCTGTCTACTTTCATTTATTTTATTTAATATAAAAAATATATTAAAAAATATAAAAAAAAAAAATATATATATATATATATATATATATGTATAGGGAGGGAGAGAGAGAGACAGACAGACAGATATATGGATGGATAGACAGACAGACAGACAGACAGACAGACAGATATATAGATAGATGGATAGATGGATGGATAGATAGATAGATAGATAGATAGATAGATAGATAGATAGATAGATAGATAGA
>JBBIGA010000001.1:39916485-39928055 GCA_037576975.1 Alestes dentex | reverse complement strand
ATGGATGGATGGATAGATAGATAGATAGATAGATAGATAGATAGATAGATAGATAGATAGATAGATAGATAGATAGAATGGAAGAAATAGATGTTTGTGGAGGGTGGGGCGCCTGAGGCTAATGGTTTATAGGCAGCAGAAACGTACTCTCTGATCTGCAGCTTCAGAGAAAGCACATCTCGCTGGGACCTTATATCTCCAAAATGTAACATTACAAAAGGATAAATACTCTAAACTTAGAAGTTCCTGGAATGAGTGTAAACAGCAGAACAGCAAAATATATCTAACAGCAAAAATATATAAAATAATAAAACATGAAAATATAAAGCTTTGTTCTGACAGCGACAATATTCAGGTTTCAACAGGCCAGTTCTCACTACTTTTGGGTGTGGTAACTGGGATCTTATTGAACCTACTGCAAAACAATGCATGCCCGCTTCCATGAAAAAATACATTGTTATGTAGATCTTGTCTTAAATAGGTTGGAAGCTATATGAAAAGTTGGAAGCATGCCATTTGAAAGGAAACATTTTTTTTAGAATTATAAAAAATGAATAGATCATGTGTCAGGTTAGGAAGGATATTTCATGGATGAAATACTTCCAAGAGGAAAGTAAATAGATGTCAAGGTTGTGTGTGTAGTGTAGCTAGACTCACTTGTGAAGTATTTAGTTTAAAAAAATATATATCAATATAGGAACTATAGGAGTAGCCCAAGAAAGATTTTAGGTGTGTTGGTCTCTGTGGACCGCCTGCACGATTGCCCCCTTAATAGCTACACCGCTAACTATAGCTTAACAACGTGACAAAATCCTTTAAGCTTGTAGCAAGTCCAGAGACAGTCCATAGTCATACTGGTCTCCATCAGTGAGTCAAATACCTGCAGCTGCTGAAGATATTAAAACCTCCCAACATCATGAAATGAGCCTTTTAACATGAAAGCAATGCGGACAGAGACATTTATCCCTATGCACAGGCACTTTATAGATGCTTATATTGGCTGTGATATCACTGATTCAGTCTATATCACTGCTTTCGTGACGTGCCTTCCCATTCTTACTACTAAGCTTAGCCAGAATAACATAGTTTCTTACTAGCTCTAAGCATCGGACTTGAGAAGACACGAAACTAAATAAAATGAAATAACCATAACATAAAATGGGTTTTTACCAAGTAGTGTTGATGAAAAATGTGACAGATTTTTGCTTCCAACATGAAATTGCAATCAACCAACTGAAATTTTGGCTGATCAGTCTGGGGATTTTTATGATGTAAGTAACATGATGCAGGTAACATCAGGTAAAATGTTACACCTGTACCAAAATGCAGTAGCATAATTACGCCTGAGTGGTTACGCTGAATAACCAGCTATCCCTTACTTTCTATGGAGTACTTCACTGGATTGCTCTTGTTGAAACAAAGGGTCGTAAATGTAAAAGACCAGACAAATAACCTTACAGTGCAATCTAACTGGAAGTACTGGAAATGTGGTTGTGTGTTTCCTGTGCTCATTTAGCCCATGCAATTTGAGCTTCAAGTTTAAAAAAGGCTAGTGAAAAATCGGCCCAGAAATCATCCAGTTTAGGGGTAAAGTAATTGTAACCGCATAAAAATTAATGAACGGTGCATCCTTAGTAGAAATGACAGCATACACTAAGCTAATACATAGCAAATTACTAGGCCTGCTTTATAGGGGCTTTCTGGGCATGTCTGTGTTTAAACGGCCCATTGACTTTCCCCCCATTCATGATATGGGTAAGCTGCTGTACAGGTGCCCATTAGTCACACTGTTCCACTTGACTTGTAGCAACTGAGCATGTTCTGCACCCCAGCAGTGAGTTTCTGCTATAGATCCCAGATTGTCCTTGTTCTTGTCTTTATTCTTAATATGGCTACCCTGATCAAAGCCAGGCCCCGGGGCAACACCCGAAGGTGTCAGTGGTAATTCTGAAGACACGTTCAGTGTTAGTTTAATAAATAGTGACTGTCCGTTTCTGATGGTAAGCCCTGTGTACTTGCCTCACATTTCTCACAACAATGTAAGAAAAGGCCATTCTGAAGTTTGCTTTCCAGCCAGGTTGTGTAACGACTCTAAAAGTTCTAAAAGAAGTAAAAGTTCTACAGCCTCATCGGTTTCTTAAAGGATGAGTGGGAGGGTTTAGCTGCTCTGTAGTGTGCTACAAGGAAATCCTCCATGTTATTGCCTTTTTCCTGCCAGTCAAGGGGAATGAAGAGAATGTGTGTGCAGTGCAAAGTTAGTCTCATGGCAGATTTGTGTTGTCCAAATCATGAAAGGGGTCAGATGAGAAAAGCCGACAAGTGACTCTGACTTCATTGAGCTCAGAATTTCAAAGAGCGCCTCAGGTCCTGTCATCTTAGGGAAAGAAAAGGAGAAAGCATTGAATGTTCCTCTATGCCAGCAGAGCTCCACAGGCCATGGAAAGTCCCGCAGAAGGAATGATCTATGGTCCTATCCTCCGTAGCAGCCAGAAAGATGACCAGAAAATGGGAAGCATCTTGGCACTGGCATGGCGCCATCTGCCCCGCAGCATGTCTCCTATTAGCATAGCGCTAGGCCCCATTCGTCTGGAGGTCACGGGAGGTTTGTCGACCCCTGTGCATCCTTGGGAGTCACGGCTGCCCATGAGACAGGCGTGACAGCGGCAGTAGGAGAGGCTCTTTAATCTCTGAATGGAAGCAGGCTGTAGAGCAGTATGTAGTGTCTGCAGCTTGTGGAACACTGCTGTGAATGCTGGGAAGACTTCAGGTTCAGTTACAATTGAATTAGCCTCTGGATCTGTGGAACACAGAGTTTGTTAATACTCAGAGGAGCACTTTGAGAGACTTGCCAAACTTATGAAATGCTCCGCCACGACTCCTCTTACTTTATCCAATTACAAGCATACCCTGTGATTTATAATGGTATGTGCTGATATTAGAGTGTTGTGCTTCAGTACTACAACTTGTTTCAGGAACCAAATCGTCCCAGTTCAGGGTTTTGGTTGTTTTTTTTTTTTTGTGGTATATGGGATGTCCTTAAAAACAAAAAAACAGAGCCTCTGACAGACTGACAGACTATGACTTGCCCTCTTGCTCTTTGGTCTCTCTCTCAGATCTCTTCCCCTCAGTCTTGTCCTCCCCAGAGTGGAGATGTCAGGAAGATTAGTGGAGCTATAGCATGTAGTTAAATGTTTTGTCCAGCCAACTTTGCCTTGGTCGCTCCCTGACTCTCTTTCTCTCTTTATTCAACCCCAACCATCACCCCCCCCCCCTTTCATAGCTTCCAGGACATGGTGGCCTACTTTGGGCTCAAGCCCAAACCTGGAGAGAAAGAGGTCACTCCCAACTACATTTTCATGCTTTGGTTTGAGTTCTGCAATGACTTCAAGAGCACGTGGAAACGTGAGAGCAAGAACATCTCCAAAGAGAGGTTAGTAGGAGTGCAAGCCTGTCAGAGCAAGAGTGCTGCTGTTCTTACTGTGCTCTCCGTGTAGCTGGAATATGAGAAAGAAAAAAATAAGAGAAATAAAGGGCCCTTATTTCATCTCTACATCCCACAAACATCACTTAATATTCTTAATATATTCTGTCTTTTCTTTAATTGTCTTCAAAGTTTTTCCACCTGTTTTTCCAATTTTCAGCATAATGAAGAGTTGTTAGATTAAAAAAAATATTCTTGAGAAACTCATGAGACCAGAATGTTCATGTATCAGGATTGCTTCAAGGTTTGTCAATAGTGCTACAAAGTCAACATAATTTTCAATTTGGAAGAAACTGTGATCATAGACTTTTACAAGGCAAGTTTATACATGATGATGCTTGCTGCTTTTTACACATCGGTAGCTATGTTAACTTTTGAGTGAAGTACTTTAAAAAAAAAACATTTTAAAAAAGAGGCTTGAATTATGGAAAAAAAAAACAATCTAGATCACTGTCCCAGTTTCTGTACACCATTTGGAGTTTAGCTTTAAGTTCATTTAAAGTAATTTAAGCTTTCACTCTCTCTATCTTTGGACCCTCTGCTAGCACCTTTCAATTATCCAGCAAAGCGTTGGAGCCCCCTAACACATGCCAGACTCTCAGCTCCTCTTTTCTTGCACCCACTGGTCCCTAACTTGCCAGTACGAATTCTGTAAGAACAAATAAAAATAAAGTGCTTTTGGTTTTTAAGGCCAGAGTGGCATCAAAGCTGAAGGCGGCGGTCTCGGCCCGCAGTCTAGTACAGTGTCAGAGTTGGAGCCTGGATTTACGACCTCGCCCCTGACCTGTGGCGTCTACTTAGGGGGGCATCCCACTGAGGGGACAGCACCTCTCTCTGCAGCCCCCTGGCTTTACTGGTGTAGTACGAGAGGCTGTTAAGGGGAACGCATGTGAGGATGCCTTAAACAGTGTTTGGAGCTGTCAGTTTGTGCACGCTTTACAGCTTCTGGCACGCGTTCATGCAGGTATCACTCGGCTAACATCCCAACTTTTGTTAGTCCTTCCCATCACATTTCTTTAATGCATGACACATTTCAAGGAGAATTCCATCAGTTTGTCTACATTTCTGAATAATAAAATGGCCACTCACACAGAGTGGTTTGATGTGAAATGCTCCAATCTGGAGAAACGTAAGTCAGAATTTGGGCTACATGAACTGATTACTAATACATCCCATGATGCTTGAACCTTGTTATGTGATTTGTGAGAAGGTTTTGCCTTAAAATGTATTTTCAAAAATGTATTCAGATTTCAGACAGGCGCAGGCCATTCAAGGGACATAATACTAGATTTACCATTATTTAATCATCTCTGGAGACACGTGCAGGTTCTTGGGTTCTCCTGCTCATTTTAGTGCACTCTGTTTTAATGGAATCTGTTTCTTTTCTGAGCTTAACTTCTTGGGGAAAATTATATATAAAATGTGACATAACTTTGTATGTTTTATGGGTTGTTGGAATGTTTTTTAACCTTTTATGTTTTATTTTTCAATATGGTAATTGTAATTATAACTGTGCATTGTGTTTAGTATGTTTTATATTAAGATGTGCAGAAGTGTGTTTTCTGTAGGGGGTTCTGTACTTCTTCTCTTGGAACAAAACATGCCGTTTGATACGGGGTGCGCGTAAATGGTGACTTTTTGACATTAAAAGTGATTTAAAAAGGCCAAATATATTAAGCTTTGCTTTTTATCTGTAGCACGTATTGGATTATTGCGCTTAACCTGATGGTTCTCTAAGCATGCGAACAGAGGTTGCGTATTACAAAAAAAAAAAATAAATCACTCCTTTTTAAAAAGTCATTTCTAAAATATATCAAACTGAAAGGGACAGTATAATAATGCATGCATTATTCATGTATTTGTTGTAGTGAATTCAAAATTAGATTCCAAAATGTAATTACAGTTTTGACCAAAAGAAATATTAATCCAAAAAAACCCCAAAAAATATTTAAAGCAAATAAATACCCTGGAAACCACGAGTGAATGAGTGTGGCGTGCTAAAAGATTTGCTACTCTGCAGCACGAGGAGCGGTCACAGCCCCTCCGTGCATGTGTGTGTACCCGCAGCATTTCACTGATCTACAGTCACCGTTCGTTGAATGCTGCTTCAATAAAACTAACGTGTCATGGAAAGCTTCGTTTAAATTTCCTGAACTCATAAAACAAATCCTGTTTTGTTACTGTGAAAAATTAAGAAAAGTAGGTGGTAATTTTAAGTGCTGTTCATAAAATGTAGTACCAGTTTTTAAAATCCTGGTCTACAAATGGACTTTGTTGAAGAATTTTAAAGAACGGTGAAAATGAATTCTTGACGTTCATTTTAAGTTGCAATTTTAAGATGCATTACATTTTTTTTTTATTGTCTCAATGCTGTTTTTAGATTAAAGGAAGCTCAGCAGAATGTCCAAAAGATCACAGCTGAGAAGAGAGTGGAGACAAAGAAGGTCAATGCCAACAGTCTGGTGAGAACAAGAAACCCCCCCCCCAACACACACACTCACACACACACACACACACACACGTATTTAGATGCTGGACTATGTTTAGGCCGAATTGATAATTCACTGTGAAATTATGAAGTCTACACAAAATGCCACAAAGCATTCTTTGAGTGATGCTGTAGAAGCACCATGTTACTTCCTGAAGGACCTTTTCAAGGTAACATATAACCTAAATTTTCTTTACCAATTTGAGAGTTTTTTTTCCGAAAACATTTTTATGAAAGTTCTTTAACCGTCAAAGAATCTTCTCTAAAGAATCATTTAGCGAAAGGGTCTTTGGGCAACCAAAAATGTCTTTTCTGTGCAATGAAGTCTTTCTGGCACCTTTATTTTTAAGAATGTACATGAAATATTTTACAGAAAGAGAGGCTGAGGCAAAAAGAAGCGAGTGTGTCCTCCAGCTGAAGATGAAAGGAGAGAGAACTTTCCATCCTTTCCACCACTTACTTCAAGGCAGAGAACAGAGTCCACAGGAGCCGTGTGCCAGAACAACGTCCCACAGTTCGGGACGTGGAAGTCATCAATAACAGTGGAGATGCGAGTTTTGTCCTCTGTTGTGGAGGTGTGCTCAGTGGTGGTGGGACTACTCAACTGTAATCTTTAATGTGGAACTCTCCGTGGAGATGCTGAAGCACTGCTGGGGGCTCTCTTCGTTGCTACGCAAAAGACACTGACATTTCAAGAGTGCCGACTCTTTGCTTCTGCAGTAGTGTCATCTGAAGGTGCTTCTGGAGGGTGGGGGGCACGGGGGGGTGGATGGGTTAAGCATACTCATTGTAGCGAACACTTGCAATTCCAGCGAACCAATCCTTTTTTTAATGAAACCAAACACTGATACCAAGTGAACCTCACAGTGGTAAAGATAGACAGGTTTAGCTGCTAAAAGAGAGCGCTGATAAAGCAATATACTAACAGACAAATCATAACGCTTACTGAATCAATTGTGTTTTTATCTGTAAAAAAAAGACTTTAAAACAAAGTAATTTCTTGTAGATTTTTGCCATTTCCCCCCCATCCAATCAGATATAATGGAAGAAAGCCAGATATCATCAGCAGTAAAGACTTCTCTTACATACCTCAAGTGATTAATCATAACTCAGAAACCACCCAGAGTGGTTTTCAGTTTCTCAGCCGTCTCTCGTGTCTGTGTCTGTGTGACTTCTTGTTCACGTAACATTAGTCACAGTTTTGTGCACTTTCCTTAATCTAAATCGTACTTGATCAAGTGCATCGTACCTCTTCTGCGCCTCACTTGCGATTCCTATGCAGTCTCCTTTAGGTAAAGTAGTTAGTTGTCTTGTGAGACACAAATTGTCTCTATGTATTTATTTTAATGCAATATCAGTGAACTAACAGTGATTTGTTCAAACGTACTAAGAAGTAAATATGAAACCATAGTCTACTCTGAAGATAGATATATATATATATTTATAACTAGAAATGGGTGAATTCATGAATGCCTTAGGTGAGTTTCTCATCATTACCAAAAGATAAGTTGGCCCTAATCTGCTTGTGATTTTTGCCTTCTTTTATAAGCTCACTCATTCAGTTGAGGATTTCGGGAAAGTGTTTGACACAGTGGAAACATTTATTCATATCAAGATTTTAATTCTGTTGAAAAATTTTTTAGAACAGGCTAACTTTAAAAGAGCTATCCTGGTAGACTTAAAACTTTGAGTTCCAATAATGGCACTTCAAATAAACGTACAATAAAAAGTTCAGTATACTCTTTTTCATTGTTTTTGTTACATCACGAACTTTTTTTTTTTTTTTTTTACAATGAACTAAAACATTTAAAGTGAGCTTAACTTAAAATGGTAAGGCTTGAGTTGACTTGATTCAAGGACAGTAGACTTCACCCAAGTCAAATCCCTTAGTTTCATCAAAAGTTCTTGCATTTTTGAAGTTCTTAATTTCAGTAACATAACCACTGCAGCATTTCCTTTTTTTTACTCTATTCTGGCTGAGACTCTTTCCAACACACAATTCCACCAGGCATCCTCTCTCATTGAACTCCAAGTTGTGGGTGGCTGTGGCTCACCATCTCCTGAACAGATGGAGCTTGATTGTGTGTTGGTACAGTCCCAGCGAGTGGAGAAATGATGGAACTTAGACGTAGAGTGATGAGAATTTTTAACTGAACTAAAAGTTAACGTGTCGTCAAGTCAACTCAAGAATGGCTGTGTAGTGAGTTTCCTTATCATTTTAAGCATTTTTTTTAAATTTTGTACAATGTATGAGGAGGTTGGTGAAGATGCTGGGGTCTGTGTATAAGAGATGTCTATGGAAATAGCCAGTCACTTTAGCTTGAAAATGCTGGTTTTGTCTTGTAGATCTGTCACAGCGATCGTGGCCTTCTAAGGTGCAATATATGCGGGTTTTGAGAACCCATTTCTGCCTTTCCATGAACATGAACAGGAACCTGTCAACAAAACCTGTGAACAAAGGAGCAGACAAACCCATACCTTATACCACACCCCCCATTTCACTTTAACTATCATGTGTGTTTCCAGACAAAACTTCTCAAATCCAGCACATGTAAGCTGTCCTGTTCATTGACTGTCTTGGGGAAACCACGTCGCAATAGCACTACCCTTTGTGAATTGTTCAAAATTACTTTATTAATGGTTATTAATCGGTTATAACACGTAAAAAAAAAAGTGTGATAGTGAGCTGTGACATGTGATTAAGCTGACAGGTGTAAGACTGACTGATGGAGAAGACGAAGTAAGATCATTAACCAGCTACATCGGAGCTTTAGAGGAACCAAGATTCACTGCCTGCACACTGTGGCCTTTTTTTGTTCCTGTTTTAACTGTTTATTAATGATAGTAAAGACCTATTTGTGACCTAATGAATAACCTTAAATCAATCAGTCAAATTTTAAGCTCATAAATGAGGGTGTTCTAATGTTCTAAGTGTAAAGTGGTTCTGGTTTGGGGGTATACTACCGAGGGCAGAGCTGCCGAAATTGCTCCTCTTCCGAAACTAGTGGTTTATTTTCAAACTCTAATCCTCTTTGAAGGATGTTTCTTGGAAGCTCTGGATTCTGTGGCTCAGGAGGCAGTTTTACCTGCTCCTGAATGACCTATAGAGCATTTGGCATATTGTTATACAGTGCTGTGCAAATGTATAAAAGAAAATCGTGTGGAAAGTAATTCCTTATGGCAGAACCAGATTCCTTTCTGTTATTATCAAATGTTTTTGTTATTAAAAACACTAACTTTAGAATGAATACAAATAAACAGCACACTGTGTGATTTGTCGTGTGCATGTGTCAGCTTAACCATTTACAGACCTGGAGGAAGTCCAGGATCCAATACCTGCCTCATCTAATCAGTCCTCCATTAAATTAAATCTGTGCTGCTGATGTTAAATAAATCCTCGCAACTGGAGGTCACCAGTAAATCAGGAACCAAGTCTGTCCTCTTCTAACCAACATATTAAATGTTATTTGTGTTTATTCTTTAAAGTTCTTACTGGCAAAAACACAGTCAGTTTTTCATGGCTGCCTAGGACTTTTGCTCAGTGCTGTAGAAATAAATGACGTAAAACTGTTACTTTTAAATAAAATCAATATTAATATTAATGGCTGGTGAACATCATACAAACACAAAATAAGACTGAATTAGTTGAGATGCAGGGATTGGTCACTGGTTACATATATATATATATTTTGTGAGGAAGCAAATAAATGAGTCTCATTAGAGCCTGTAATTGTCAAGAAATGGAAAGAAGAAGGGAAAAAAAGTTTTGTTTGAACTTGTGTGTGTGTTTCAGATGGGGTTTTTTTTTGTTTTGTTTTTTTTTCCAGTTTCAGCACGCTACTGCACATTACCACTAGTTTCCAGAAGACAGACCAGTAAAGTACTTAAAACAAAGAGATTTCGTTTTTTATTAATACTTCAGATGGGCCTACACTCCAGAGATGGCAGTACACAGCAACAAAAAAAATGGAGAAACAAAGTAAACACAACAAGGCAGGATACTTACATTATAAACAAGATCTCTATCGTTTTGTACCATTGAAGAAAAACACTTTAATTTTCAAATAAAACAGTCATTGTGAATCACGACATGACTGAGGCTGCTAGTCGCTGCAAACCTTCTGACAACGAGTAGCTCCACAAATGTTTTTCCTTTCGCTCCTGTGTCAAAGGCACGTTCACAGCAAACGGACAATAAAATACATCAAAACAGTACCTGCTATGCTAAATGTGTCCCATTCAGTCAAATTAAATAACTCATTAGTTTTGTCTTTTCATAGGTCAGTATAATTCCACATGGTGGAAACCCTGTTCCAGCACATCTCTGTGCTATTCAATGATGAGTGCTTACAGGCAACATGCTCTGCCAACACAGTCTGACCCACCCAGAGTGTCTTCTTTCAAACTTACTGATAGCAACAGCGCCTTCACTCTGGCTGTGTTCCAAATTGACCACTTGTTCGGTACATAGTAAACAACCTGAGGACTCCATCTTTAGAAATGCCTGAAAATATTCCCTATATAATGCACCGATCAAGTGACCGACATTATCAATAGGCCAAGGACCAAAACAGTGCCCTGTGTGGTGAACAGACCAAATGTAAATTGTCTTACCAATAATAGTGTTTCCCAAACTGGCCCTCGAGGACCCCCAGATGGTCCATATTTTTGCTCCATCTTAACTTGCTGGGAATTAGAATGGAGCCAAAGTGTGGACAATGGGGAGGACCCTAATGCACTTTAAACTGTCTTTAAAAAGTCTTGTTCCCTTACTAGTAACCAACAGAGCATCCTGCAATAAGACAACAGCAATGAAAATCATGTCAAATGGCCAAAACTTGAAGCACTCAAGAAATAATGTTTGTACAATGTTATAACTAGTACTTAAGTGTTATGTGATGGTGTTTTGGCTGGTGTGTGATTGGCTGTCAGCCTTTGGTTAGCCACGGAGTCATTTGTTAACAAGTTAGCAGAAACACCCTGTCCCGAAGCTCACCCTTGTCCTGTAAATGTCCAATTATGTCCTATTTCAAAAAAGTGACAGACATGAGAGCCCACCTATCACACACACTAAACATACCCTTTCCCCTACAGTAGTAGTTTGTTTACTTGCAGTTTGGGGTTTTGCTTGAGTGCACACTAATGTGATGGATTTCTCAAAATGTGATGAATTTATCAAAAGTGCATAAGCACTCACCAAGAGAGGCTGTGGGTAGGTGTGTTCTCTTTAAAGAACGGGCAATTGATAGGGTAATGTTAACAATGTTTCTAAAGCAGCAGATTAGAACATCACTAAGATGCTGAACTGTGGAATGTGTAGTCGTATGCAGAATTTGGCAACCCCATTTAAATGACACGTTTTGTTGGTTTTCTAAGTGACATTGACAAGTCCTCTACATGGATCAAATTTACATATAACACCAATTGCCATTACCAGTGCTCAATTTCCAATTATTTTCTGAGCTGTTGGAAAATGCCCCCCAGATTTCTGTCTCCAGAGTGCATTTGTCTGTATTAAAACGACACATGGTTCACAAATTTGAGTTTCGCACAAAACCTCCTTTTGAACCCGTTTGTTTTGGGACTCACTCGGGAGCGCCC
>JBBIGA010000001.1:39877900-39908403 GCA_037576975.1 Alestes dentex | reverse complement strand
TCTCAGTAAGATCAAGAATTAGTGGCATGATAGTGGCAAAAATTATGCTTCTAAGCTGAACTAACATAGTTCTACATTAAAAAAAAAAAACCACAAAAAAGTCTGATTTAATATCAAACAGGACCAATGTGGTTCAGTTTGTAATGAAACATGTGGTTCTTCAGTATTCTGTAAAAATCAATATCACAGTATCTCAGAAAAGCATGTTGACGAGTAATTTTCCTCTTCACTGAGCACTAAAGATAAGTACTGTATGTTCATGTCAAAAACTTGACTAACAAACCTCTTAATAAAAATCTTAGTTTACTCTTGATGCAAGTCTAAAGTTTACTACTGTGACGGCCATTTTCTTGTAGACTACAAAACATCCATGTACGTCAGTCTGGATAAGAGCATCTGCCAAATGCCGTAAATGTAAATTTATCACAGTACTGAGGTTGCCGAACTGCCCAGCTTTAGTGGCACTATTAAAACATCGATGGTTTGAATAGTTTTGTCAGGCACTGTATCAAAGACAATACCAGACAATGAAGAGGAATGAAATGTAAGCCAAACTGACCTGTTGAAGGGCTGTTTCTCAAAACAGATGGACTAAATGCAGTGTCTTTAGTGAAGTGAAAACTGGAGACGCTCTCTTGTGTCGCTAGGCGCCAACCAATGGCCTCTGACCCCTTTGGCACCGGTAGAGAATGTGAAACGACACTCTGTTGGAATAAAGGCATCTTCTTTTTACTCCTAATTGTTTGTCACACCCATGTGTCGTTATGTGCTATGACTTATTTATACATTTAGAATTACAAGAGTAATTCTTTCAAATAAATACCAGTAATGATAGTTTGCCAGTAAATATTTATTTTAGAGCAAACACACATTCCAGTTGAATGCATAAGTATCAGAAAAGTAGTTCTTAGATTTACAGAGGAAACCCAACCCACATTACCATACACATATGGAAAATGTTAAAAAAGGTTACATGTTATATATATTAAGTGTTTTTCCTTTCTTAAAATATTTTATTATGGTAAAAACATTCAGCAGTTACAGGTTAGATAAAACTAATATACAATTATCTCTTATTGTATTATTACAAGATGTGCAAAGTTAGGCGAAGTCACTGGTATACAAATGAAGTGACGCAGCATTTAAAATTAGTGTCTTTATACTTAAAATACAAAGAAACATGCTTATTCATTTTCAAGGCCCAGTGGTCATAGCAGGAATTAAGAAACGTGACTCAAACCTGTTCCTTTAGATCTTTGCCAGTTTTAGACTGTAAAAAATTAATGTAAGAATAAGATGCAATAATAGATTCTTTTTTAAAAGGACAGATTTGGGAGGAACTATTTTGCAGATAGGTGCTCCGAATAGAAGTTTGTGCTTCTCCGTTTCCAGTTATAACAATCTCTATAAACATCAGTTATTTATATTCTCTTACAATCAAACACATTTTTAAAGGTCAAACATATCTACTCTAAACATAGCACCAGAGATTGTCCAATGGTCGACTGAAGCCTTATGCTTTGGGCCAGGATCTCAGATTATTATCCTATTACTTTCAGAACTCAATAGTGATTCTGGGTGCACAAACCAGTGGGCTCAATAAGCACATTTCTGTTCCCACATGCAAACAATGGTAAGACATACCTGTGTCTTACTGTTGCCAAAAAGGAAAAGAAATCAGTCAACCAAACACCCAGAATCAATAAATAAAAGTGAAAATAACAGAAGCAAATTAACGGTCAAAAATTCAGCAGATAACGGTCAAAACTTCAATACTGTCGACTATTACTACCTTACATTAATGTATTTTTGAATTGCAGACAAATTACAGTCAACAATGACAGGAAAGTTATCATGCAAAATTGTGCACACACAAACACGCAAATTTATACAGTATTGACAAAAAAAGGGTGTGAGGAGGCTGATTCAGTTGGATTGTGTAATATCTTGAAACAGACTAAACAGATGGACTTACACAGTCTCGGTTCATTTTCCCAAGACTAAAGCGCAGACGCAGGGACTTCCTTGTTGCCTCCTTCTTTGTCACTCTAGGAGAAAAGCAGCCTGCCTTCCCTGATTCGACTCTGAAAAGTACATAATATAATGCAAAACATGGTAAGGAACCAAAAAAGGCTACATTTTGCTGCAAACAAGGCAGGCTCTCCATGAGGCTGTCAGCCAAGTGAAAAAGTGACCACAAAATACGGTATCTTAAAATAAATCAGAAATTCTTAGCTTCTTCTCAGTTGTGTTAGGTACTGACATACTTCTATGAGCGTTTTCTACAATTACAACAGCTCTGAAAACTTGACAGGTCAGCAGAGCACCTAATATTAAAGCGCACATTGTTTTTGTTCTTTTCCCAAACATGTAGCCCACACAGGTGATCAGAAAAGATTTAGCATTTAACTTATGATTAACTTACAACTACTACTACCTCAAGAGTGTCTTCTGCAAAGTAAGATTCCATTTAATTTTCAAGGATTTGACCAATATCTATAAACAGGACTGCTTGGAAAATGTGAAATTAAAATGTAAACCTTGACACAATTTTTAAAATCAAAACACTCAAGCAACACACCTGTTAATGTTTCGGTGGATAAGTCTTTTGCTCTTTCTCCTTGCAGAGCTTGCTGACAGCCGACTACTTCTCCCCACAGAAGATAACGCACTGTGAGAGGAGTCCAGAGTCCCTGAGGCACTGTGCACTGAAAGAACAGACAAGAATTATTTTGTTTAGAATATTACTGCTAGAATTTAAGGTATGACATAATTTAAACTCTAAGCACAGTAAATGGATGTAGGCACATTTTTAGATTTTACACACTACTTTTGAAAAGTTTGAAGCAAAATTATGCATGAAAGTAAGCCACACTAATCCCTTTTTGTACCGAATATTAAAACTTCATTTGATTATTAACTTTGATAAGATCCTAAAGCCCTGTGAAATTCCAAAGGTTAGGGTTAGGGTTGTTTTAAGGGTTTGGAAAGATCTGTAGATGATACCGAGAAATCAGAATGCTATGTACCATTAGGAATCAAGGCATCCCTTTCAAAATTTTGCAGTCCCTTATATGTTTATTATATATACACACACAGCACCCTCAAGAATGATTGGCACCCTTTATAATATGAATTTTAAAAAGGCATGCTCCTCTTAATGTTGATTAAATGTCCTATTAAATACTTATCAAAATAAAGAAGATATTTATTCCATGTGAGCCCATTACCACTACCAGAAAAAAGTCACAGCTATTCATGAAATACATTTTTGTCCAAAATTATTGGCAGCTCCTCAGTAGTTCATAAAACCCTCTTTTGCCAGTCTTCTTGTGAATGCACCAGAATAGATATATGACAGTTCCTCAGTACTAATCTCTCCAGCTGTTGAGCCCTGTGTCTTCTCTTCTTCAGTTCAGCCCAGTTTTTGAATTCTATTTCAGTCACAAGACTGGGATGGTCATGGCAAAAATGCCAATCATGATCAAGGCTTAGTTTCTTGATACAAGTAGCCAGATTTTGATTTAAAATCACCTGGTACATCCTGGAACCTATAATGCCATGTATGTGAACAATACTGCCAAAGCCTTTGGAGGAGAAACAGCCCCACAACACCACAGATCCTACACCATATTTAACACTTGGCATTAGGTGCCTTTCTCTGTAGT
This sequence comes from Alestes dentex, assembly GCA_037576975.1. Taxonomy (NCBI): domain Eukaryota; kingdom Metazoa; phylum Chordata; class Actinopteri; order Characiformes; family Alestidae; genus Alestes; species Alestes dentex. The sequence goes on along the minus strand of JBBIGA010000001.1, from coordinate 39,904,735 downwards.
CATCGTAATTCAACGCTCAGTTCCAGTTGAAAATGGGTTGCCTCCAAGATTCTTCAGAGTTGTGCACAGCAAAAACAAAGGGATTGTGGAATCAAACTACATGTCTAAACTACTAGAAACTTTCAACAAGTAGTAGTCATGGCAGAGAAAAGCGGTCCAAAGCATGGCTATGTTTCACAAGGAAATATGACAAGAGCGCTACTCATGTAAATATGAATTTCAGCACAAGTTTGGCTCAGATATTTCTTTAAAGATGAATAATTTTGACATGAATGTAGAGTTGGCTGCTCTGGTTTAAAAAAAACTTTACATTTGAAAAACATTCACATTTTCCAAAAGACTGAGATCAACCGGGGTCATTTGAGGCAATGTTGCATGCCTTTGTTGTTTATCAAATTTTGTGAAGGTAAGAGTTACTGACATGCAGCAGCTTTTTACATCTTTTTTGGATTGTGTTTATTTTTCATTCTTAAATGTTTAATTGCAAACCATTCTTTTACTACTGCAGATAACATCACAAAATAAATTTGCACCTGATCCGGGTGTTGATCCCCCACCAAAAAATGAACTGGGGAACAGTTCCAGTCCAAGATTCTTCTTGATGGATCTGCGCTTCTTGCTGGAGAATCCATAACTCTGTCCAGACTCCATGGGAAGTTTGCGTTTAGGTGTAATGACAACAGGGGTACCAGTGGAAAGGGCTAAAAAGTTAAAATATGATTCAAAGTCAGCTTAAGATAAAAACTGAACTTAGAGATTACTTAAATTTGGAGACTGGACAGAAGTATGGTTGCACAAGCATTTACAGAGTAGATCGACATTTCTCAACCATTTCTTCCACAGCAGAATTTACAAGGTCTCAAGATACACTGCTTACTCTGCATATTTTATACAGTAGCACATTCACATGCAATAAGGTTTTAATAACGTCCTTGCAGAAACATTTTGTGAAACTCCTATGCTAAATTATTTTCAGCATTACTATAATTGTGCTTATTAGATCTAACTGGGACGATTATTTAGCAAATTTGTAGAAGCATCAAAGATGACTGACTCACATGTTTGTAATATAGTTGAAAACAGTCTGAGGTCAAATAATGCCACATACATCTCTTCAGAGCAGCTTACATTCAGCACACTACCAGAAATGGTTGAGAAACACTAATCCCAAAGAATGAAAGAAAAAAGTATTCTAAATTCATGCTAAATAGAAATTCAGAAGAACGCTCAAGCTACCTTTAGCCTAATCAAAGCAAGCCCCACTTAAGTAAGCACAACCATTTCATGAAAGATGGTTTGTCATTTTTACAACATTAAGATTGCCCCAAGCAAGCTTAAGAAAACAGCCAAGAACTAGCCATTTATTTAACCCTCCTTTTATGTTTGGGGTGAATTTGACCCCACTGAACATTTAAGGTCTCTAAATAAATACTTGACATTTTTTGCTTCATATTAAATGACTTTTCCCAACTGGGACAACTGGGTAAACACAAAATTAAAATATGTTTTCAATGTCCTGTGCACATTTTGTACACATCTGTGTTCTTTGGTGTTAATTTGACTCCAGGCTCTTTTAGCTGTATAAAAGCAAAGAAATAACATTTCATACATGCTTTCTTCGGTTATTTTGATATTTGGATATTCAGGGCACTTCAATATACTTTTTGATCATCTTCAAAATTACGCTCCTCTGCTTTAGAATCAGAATCAGAGCCAGAAAACGTACCTGGAGGAAACTACTTTACGACCATAACCTAACAAAGTATGAGAACCACTAATGATTCACATGACATGGGGGAGGGAGAAACATTTTCCACAAGAACTCTAATATTTACTTTGCCATGGAGGCATTACATGTAAAGCACCTAAACATGGGTACGAATTTTCAATTCAACTATTTATTGGAGGTTAAAACTGCAGGGATCAAATTGACCCCAACAATAAAGGATGTTAGTAAATATAAACATAACTTGAGGGTTAATGCAGCAGGGCAAGAATGTCTACAACAGGAAAAAGACTGATGCACTGGAAAGCTCTAACATCTGTCACTTAACATTTCTTACAATTATTTGGCAATCACTATGGCAAGCATATCTCAAAAACTTAAATCAATGCTTTAGCTTAGCTAGTGAGGTACCATAACCTTCATGCACTCAGCAGCAACCAAGCCTGACCTAAGCATAATCTATACCCACCTGTTGCATCAAACTGAGGTGTATTTGAAGGGGTTCTATTACTTTTTAATTTATTGAGAGCTCCATTTACCATATCTGGAATGCAAGACAAAGCCATTCAACTTTGAAGGCCTGTGTTTTTAATCATTTCATTAAAAAAAATAAAAGGTTATAATGATTTAGCATGTAATTTGAGTATAAGATTAAGGGAAACACCTCTGTTTTCTGTTTCCGCACAGATCTCACCTCCTAAACTGCGTCTACATTTTTTTGTCCCTGATGGTGTACTTCCTTCCTCCACAGCATCTGACGGGGAAAATACTCCAGCCTCACAACCAAGCATAGCAGGAACTTTGGCAATAAGGAACTCTGGCACCACACCTGCAGACAGAAACACAAACCAGTCAGTACTTAAAACAAGAACAAGGTTTATTTTCTTGATGAAATTCATTTGACTTAATCTTTTATCATGAACTAGATACCTAGGTCCTCAGCATTATCGATAAGGCAATGTACAACCGCAGCTTGGAGTTTTAGTCTTTTCTCAGTGCTGGCACTCATTTTCTCTGTTCCATCTCCACAGTGAAGGATGTTCGGAGCGAAGATAACAGAAAGGTTACTGCTGTCCATCTTGTTTTCAGTACATCTGGAAAAGAGGTTAGTGGTCACCTTATACATACTCCAAGTCGCAGCAGTCTCAACATTTGGAACAAAAGTGTGAAAGTTGACTACAGATACACATCTTTCACATATATGTGCATTGGAACAACTGATGAACATTTCCATCACTCCCAGACTCTTTTACAACTAAGATATAAACAAAAACCTCCCTTGAGGATGGCTGTTGGACAGCCAGTGATCTATCCCAAACAACCTACTTGCCAATGTACTCAACTGGATAGCCAGTTAGCATTTCGAACACTATGCCAGTCTCTAGTTACCATTTACCGCTGCTGGAGCTTGTGACTGTTAGACAAACAGTTTTACTTACCATGGAAATTGACCACAGTGCTCACCGTTCCACCCACCACTAACGCTAACACTACACTTCACAGAGTCATCAGTGGGCTCAAAACTTCTCACCCAGATGGACTGTATTGTCACTGGAGATTTTGACCATGCAAATCTCAGGTCAGTTCTCCCTAAATTCCTTCAGTAAATGGACTGTGTGACGAGGGTCTGAACGTACATACTCCTGTCCCCACCTTGGCTACTCATTCCCCATCACTGGAATGCTGATCGCTTTATACGGATCACCTCTCAGACATGCCAATCCTGTTCTGAAGCAGATGAAAATCTAGCTCTCAGAAGCCATCTCTGCTCTTCAGACTATATTGAGGAGACTGACTGGAGGCTCTATCAACCTGGAAGAGTACATGGCATCAGTGACTGGCTCCATTAGCAAGTGCATCAATGAGGTTACTGCCTCCAAGACCATCACCACACGGCCCAACCGAAGCTATGCATGACTGGAGGTGCGCATGCTGCTGAGAACCATAATAAAGGGTGCCCTGGGAACAGCAGGGGCCAATCTGGGCCAGCCCATCAGAGCACCAATGCATGCAGATGCTCAGAAATCATTATGAAGTGCTTTGAGAGGCTCATCATGAGGCACATAAAATCACTGCTGCACCCTCTCAATGGACCCTCTGCACCTACTTAGAACAAAAGGACACTTGTGAGAGAATGTTGTTTCTAGACAGTTCAGCATTCAACACAATCATTCCTCAGCATCTGATTGGGAAGCTGAGACTGCTGGGCCTGAACACCTCCCTCTGCAACTGGATTCTGAACTTCCTGATTGGAAAAATCAGTGAGGATCGAGAACATCTCCAGTACCACCACACTGACCATTGGGCCCCTCAGGGCTGTGTGCACAGCCCTCTGGTGTTCACACTGCTGACCCATGAAGCAATGCACAGCTAAGCCAAATCATCAAGTTTGCTGATGACAGCCTTGGTGGGTTTGATCAGAAGGAATGATGAGATGGCCCCAAAAACTTCCTTATTGCCATCTGGCAAAAGGCTCCGTAGCGTACAGGCCTTCATTGCCAAAACAGCAAACAACTTCTTCCCTCAGACTTCTCAGTCAGAACTGAATAAAGCGTACACCCTCACCCGAACTTCTTCCTTCTTCTAACTCAATGTATATACACACACATACACGACTGTTCTGGCAACAAAAAAAACCCCAAAAAACAAAACAAAAAAAACCCCACACACTTACGCCCCAGCTGCCACTGTAAATATCCTTTTATTTTGTACAAACACTGCACATCCTGTCCTGTTGCTGCTACTTGCACAATTATTTATTGCTGTATACTGCTATATTTGGAGTGCAATATGCCATGAATGTCTTGGAATGGATATTGATACAGTTGCATTGGCAAAAATATTATATTATAAATTCTCTTTAAAGCACTGTCACAATCACATTGTGATATGTTTGTTTGATGCATTTTCACATACCCTAAAAGTTATCTACTTAATGATCAGTAGGTTCTGCTAAACACCCCCATTATTAACTGCAGTTAACTGTAGAGGTTTTGATTTTTGCCATCATGGCAACAAACAATTAACAACCTAGTCCACTGACAAGTCTAATACACAACTCCAAATCAATTGCAACCCTGAAAAGAAGTGACATGAAGCTGAAACACCTTATCAATTTTAAAACTGTCCTTTGTATATAGCAAGCTATGGTAGCACTAGTTTATTCCATTAAAAAGCAGCAACCATAAGAGTCCAGAAATTAATACACATTTAGTTCTCTCCACAGTGCAGGAGGTGCTTAATTTAACTTTTGTCATATTCATATAAACAGATAATTGTCTTAAAAATAATTGTTTTCAAAATTTCTATTCCCACAACTACATAAACAAATAGGGCTTGATGTCTAAATTCAGTTTTCAAATGCTGCCCACCAAATTAGCTGATTAGCTGCCTAAACAACATTCTGTGCATTTTAGTAACATTTCTTCAGATAGTAAATATATCTACTTCTTGTACCTCTCACTCATTTTTATTTATCACCCCTACTTCAAGTTTGCATTTTAATAGCGGGTAATACACTGCTTACCACATATTACCCCGTTATGACCTAATATTAAATAAAAACAAGTATAACACTAGCTTTTGAAATCATATTGATATGGTTATTAGTTTGAGACCATGACTGAAAGAAATTCTTTCACCTCACCTCTTAGACACCCTCTTCAGAAAGCTAAAAAAGTAGCGCAGAGTGTTTAAATTTTGATGAGGCAGTACACAGGACAGCAGGAGTGTGGCTGAAGTTTTGTCCTCCACAGTGAGCAGTTCCTGGGCTTTCAAAAATGCATTCTGCAGGTCTGTTGGCAAGATTGGCTCAGGTAGCTCCCTAAAAAACTGTTTCAAAAGACCAGCTACGTCCAGTGGAAGGGCTGTGGCCAGACACTCCTCAGCTTGATCCAGCTTTGCCTACAAGGTCAAAACAAAAGACTCACTGTTGAACACAGGTTCCAGCCAGGGTCTCTCCATGAAGGGTTACAAAAGTCAAAGAAAGCCATCACTCACCCTGAGCGCCTTCACTCGAACAATAGAACCAGATTTTCTAAACAGGCCCTCTGTGTCCAAATGCGACATAAGGCATGTGCAGGCATCCACAAGGAAGCTATGTAGGAAGGGAGATGTTAGAGCAGCTGTTTTCGCAGTTTTTTGCACTGTGTACTACAATTATACAAGAAACTTATTTATTTTTAAAAAATCAGTGTTTAACCAGCTTTTAAAACCTTTAACAGTAGACTACTTATTACTATGAAACATGTACATGTACCTACAAATGTGATATGCAGTTATAAATATGTAATTATAAGCCTGTGAAAATATTTGAGAAAGAGGGCTAGAAACAAAGGATTAGAGAATTATGATTATACCAGTTATTTTTTAAAAATGTCTTACCAAGGTATATCTCCATAGTCAAGCACATGACAGTGTGGTAGGCTTTCTAAAGCAACCCCAAAAACTTTCACCTAAAAAAAGTGAAACATAACAGTGGTTTATAAGAAATATGTTTCCTTGTTCATCAAGTTAGCTTGTGCTTTAAAAACAACACCTGCGGATCTTCCTGTGACAAGCCTATACAAGACAAAAAATTCAAACCAAGTTAGCTGTTCTGAGAACTGTTCTATAGCTGCTGGGCATGTACTTATGTGAAATCTAACTCGATCATACTTTCAGGTCAGCCAAGCAAATTAACGTTCCTGGGATGCCTCTCAGGAAGAAAGGGCACAAACACGGCACTGTTCATTTGAAAAGAAACATTTAAAAACGGCCTCTTCCCAAAATTCAATTATCGAACTGACTGCCAAAAAAGGTAAACGCAGACCGTCTGATTATGTTATAAAAGTCATAGAACTAAGAAACACTCAAACTGTAACTTTCAACCTAGTACACAGGCCAGTATAAAACAAAAACCCTAAATGTCCATAACACTAATTTTTTTAATGATTATTGTTTCACCAACACATTACTTTCATACAGCTGTGTGAAGGCCAAAGGACATTCTTAAAAATCAACTGATGGGGCTGAATCAGTGAATTTTATATTTACGTTGTTCTTGTCTTTGTATGCCTTTTCAATCGTAGCATTAGCAGTTTCCTTCGAGAATAAGTTGTCTGATTTAACCCAGATAGTCATGTGCTTTCAACTTGTGACTGTGCATCTGCTTAGACCATCACCCAAGAGGAAATTGAGTAACTTCTCTTTTCAAGTTTGACAGTAACTTTGATGACAATTGCCTTGCTAGGCCAATAAAAGTTCACTTTACTAACGATGATCTCGAGTAACTCGTGTGGACAAAGAAAAGCACCAATCACTATTTTCAGTTCGTTTTCTTAACTAAATAATTTAAAGATGAATGTTTAGACTACTTCGTTTTAATACTGACCTATAAGTTGGATAACTACACTGCCTATTTGGGAGAATTAGTGAGCTGAACGTCTTCACTTACCGAACTGCCTGTCAGTTTGCTGCTGGTTTTGCATTTGTTCCAGTTCTTCGTCTTTATCCCATACGTCGCTCGAAGGTGCTGCACCACAGCCAGGCGCACGACGTTTCTTTCCACGGTTTTCATCTTGCGTTGGGTTTCTCTCTGGGGTAGATGTCTAATCTTTTAGGATTGTTTTCCAAGGCAGCTGCCGAGAGGCACCTCATTCGACTCTTCAGGACCTGCAGTCTCTCCAATCGTCCAATACAAACGAGTTAAAAAAAAAAGTTGCCTGAGCCAGTCCGTGCCTCTGATTTAACGTTACACACTGTCCTAAAATATAAACAACAGAAGAAAGTCTTGGAAAACTATCTTGGTGTCCTGTCCGCAGTGTTTATTTAGAGGTAAAGCCCACCGTTGTTGTATTTTATCTAATCTCTCACCAAGCCCTCCCTGCTAGTTTTGCTAGCCGTTAGTGAGCTAGCTTCGTTTACTTAGCTGTTCGTACAGTAATGCTGGTTACGGTCCTTAAGTTACCTTACCTTTCCAACATTCTTGACACATTTAACACTCCCGCAGCTAAAACTGTCCAGAAACCGAATAAAACCGTACCCTATATAATAAACATAGCTGTTGTCCTTCTACTCTAACTCCTCGCCGTCCTCTCTGTAAACTCTTTCAAACGGCTGCGCTGCTGTAGTGCCGCTTCCTAATTGGCTGCTCCGGACAGATTCAAATTTCCCAGCGACTACGACACAGTCCTGGTTGCGCCCTGTGGTTGGTTGAGCCAGTCACGTGACGAGTGTCCAGGGCGGATTCGGGCGTTTACAGCACATCAGGTAATAACACGTACTTTATTAAACTTGTTTATTTCTATAGCACATTATTATACACAAAAATTAATTTAATGTGCATTACAGACATAGAATACAAACTTAAATAAAATAGAATAAGATAAGATATATGATAAGATAAACCATTGTTAGTCCCACAATTTGGAATTTTGCGTTGTTACGGCAGAAAGCGGACAGTACAAAGATGAGGGCAAAACAATAAAATAAAAGCTATTCAACTGTATAATTTAAAAAGTAGACTTTGCAATTAATACAAAAATATAAACATAGGCACCTGTGTGTATGCAAATATACGAATATGTGCAGTGGAAGAAATAAAATAAATAAATGAATACATAGAAAATCAGTGTGCAAAGAAGTGCAATAGAAGTGCAAACGATTAGAAGAAGGCAGAGGAGAATAGTGCAGTGTTTAAACAGCTTTTTAAAGCTACGCTTGGTGCAGATCTGGGATTGATGGGCTCTTTTCAGCACTAGCTCACCAGCTCCTATAGATCTAAGAGACCCACCAGGAATATATGCATCAAACATATTAGAGATGTATTTAGGACCCAGACCCTTGAGTGACTTGTGCACAATGAGTAAATCTTTGAAATCAATTCTGTACTGAACTGGTAGCAGCAGTTTAATGCTCCAGTTAAATGTTTCAGTTTAGTGCCGCTACTTGCTACTATTCCTTCTAAATGAAAAACTCGAACACTAAAAACATTATAAAATGCTCATTCAACTACAAAAGTCACTGTATTTGGAAACTGAATTAAAGGATCATTTTGCCACTCAGGACCAACAACATGCATGTCTCATATTATCATATAACACCATGCTCTGTTTGATTTAATACAATACACCTCTCAATCTCTTATTTGCCCTACTTTTTTAGTCGCACAGTCACTAGTTTTGAGAAATTCAGATGATGATAAATGACACAGTCCTTTTATGTGTACAATGATTTCTGATACTTTCAGCTTTAATAATAAGGATTTCTGTTGTCTCTTTTATGCCTTTTTTTTAACAGCATTCCCCATTCACGCTGTCTTAACGAGGAACAGGAAGTCCTGTTTCCGCACCCCATGAACATAAAAAATAACATAGTTTTAGAACAAATAAGAACAGAGAGTTCCAAGTCTCGTGTAGTCGGTGTAGTCGTGAACCACGGATAGTAGAAGGCCCTGTAGCTTAATCTAGGAAAGGTTGGGGGTTGGTGGTGGCGGCCTAGTGGGTAGGATACTTGCCTCTGGAACAAGAAGTCATTGGTTTGAAAAGGGAGACTGTCGCTTTGGATAAAAACATCTCCTAAATGGCGTAAATGTCAATGGGATATGATGGAAACAAACCATAATCGCATAAGGAGGAGAGGTGCTAATAAGTTGTATTGTTCCGTTTGGAATATAGTTGCCTATAATTCTCCCAATTGCTATACAGCTCTCACAGAAAACAGTTATGTCATCTACTTGGATTCTGGTGATTATCAACAGCTTAGCATACTCACACATCAGTGGTACGACGCTGGAAGTGCAGGGAACTAACACTACAGTGTTATTTAAAAATTACAAACAAATGTCATGTTATGTAAAAGTTATTTTTACGCTTTTAAAAGGAAGCAATAGACTAAACAATCAACTAGATTAATAGGCAAAAACAAATAACCAGTATGGAGGCTGAAAGAGCTGACTCTCACAGGTGAGCTGTCCCGACTGATCAGACTCATTGAAGAGAGCTAGTATATCACACCAGTACAGTTGATGATAAGTAAAGTAACATCTAGGGTCAGTTTCCCAGAGAGGGATTAAGCCTAGTCCTGGGTTATGTAGTGCTGTGAAGAGAGATTTTCCATTGAAAAGGAAAGGTAGTCCAAGACTAGGCTTGATCCCTGTCTGGGAAACCGACCCCTAGAATCTAAGCTGCCTAGGCCTATGAATCATAACAGCCGTGGTGGAGGAAGCAGGTGTCCTTACAGCACAATAAGCAATATACAGATGTAGAAATCTCTAGGGTATTTTATTGTAGAGAGCAGGACATGCCTATGTACTGCCATAAGATGGGTTTTCTCCATTCATTTGAAAAAGACCATAAAGATGATCACCCAGAACCCATACAGTGGTGTCCATTAACCATATTTTTGTATCCTATTTATGTGTCTGAAAGATGTGTTTATGCAGAATTGGCAGAGACTGTTATTTATCCCACTATTTAGTTGCTAACCCAGCATTTGACTCAGATTTATCTCTTGCATGTACTTTTTTAAATACAAAAGCCAGAGGAAACAGGATGGTTGTGTACACCTCCTCACAGTGGTTGAGTACTGGCGTATAATTCTCCTCTCAGCATTATTATACTGTAACTTATGATCCATATTCCGCACTATTTGATTTTTTTTCCGAAGGTCCACTTAAAGGGTTTATATGGTTTTGTGTGCCGAACTCTATGTAACTGTGCCCATAAGACTGGTATATGTAAATGAGCTCTGTTCTGATTGGCTATCCTGTATTGCGCGTTATACAAAAAGCAGTGCAGACTAAAATACGTTTTGTAACTCCTGCATAAACAGGCAAGGCTAGTTTGCTGTAGGCCGGATAGGCAGATATAAATAAATGTATTGGTGTTCTAAAATCTAAAATAGTGTAAAATGCTACACAGCCTTGATAGATTTGAGATAGATGGCTGAATCAGCCTGAACCACACTAGGGATGTTTAATTTGTTCAAACCACTTTTTGTGTTATAATGGTATAGACAGATGTGCTAATCAAACACGAATGTAGTCACTGGTTCCTGTTTCATTGTACTTTGCCAGGAAGGTAAGACAATGTTGAACACATCCTTTAAGGCAACATTTGAGCCTTTTTTGAGTTTTAGTTAAGAAACACAATTTGGTCATTATGGAAGTATAGTTGTTTAACTTAAGCAGAAAAAGAATATGATGACACTTGCTGTTATAATGATCCACTTTTATTACAACAGGACATGTATATACATTAAAAGACAGTACAAATGTATGACTGAGGGGAGGATTGCTGGCTTAGAAGCACTTCCTGTGGACAATAGAGGGGCCTGCCTCATCATACTCCTGCTTGGTGATCCACATCTGCTGGAAGGTGGACAGGGAGGCCAGGATGGAGCCACCGATCCAGACGGAGTACTTACGCTCAGGGGGAGCAATGATCTGGAGGAGAAGAAGGTTTTGTTGGTTACAGATAATGTTACTGTTGTAGATAAAATATTTTTATCACTGATCTTGAACTATACTCTCTCATGAAAATCTCATTAAAAGGAACTCTTTTCAGTTTGGCTTTAAAGTGTAAAAGCAACTACCCTCAGTGGACTACCTTTTATAACAATTTAGAACAATACTGTCTGGTCTATATAAGCTTTTATTTATTGTTAGCATCAGTAGGCCAAGTGCTTCTTACCTTGATTTTCATGGTGCTGGGGGCCAGAGCAGTGATCTCCTTCTGCATACGGTCAGCAATACCAGGGTACATGGTGGTACCACCAGAGAGGACGTTGTTGGCGTACAGGTCCTTGCGGATGTCAATGTCGCACTTCATGATGCTGTTGTATGCGGTCTCATGGATGCCAGCAGACTCCATACCTGAGGTTTGAAGAGATTTAAGTTAAGAAACACAGGGAAAGAACACTACAAGTGATGAATTTTCGCAAACTCCGAAGTGTGCAAAGCCAGCTATACTGTGAGATTTTTTACTCACCAATGAAGGATGGCTGGAAGAGGGTCTCGGGGCAACGGAAACGCTCATTACCAATGGTGATGACCTGACCATCGGGAAGCTCATAGCTCTTCTCCAGGGAGGAGGAGGAGGCAGCGGTAGCCATCTCATTCTCAAAGTCCAGAGCCACGTAGCACAGCTTCTCCTTGATGTCACGCACAATCTCACGCTCAGCTGAGAGGAGCAAGTTTCAGAGAATACATGTGAAACAAATGTAAATCATTCAAAACTTTCCTAGTAAAACTGGTGGCCTAATGGTCACTTAAACTGTGATCAGACTGTTATTCAGTGGGTAATCTAGCCAAATAGTTAACATCCTTATACTTTCATTATTGCCTTGATTAGTGCATTTCGTCCCCCTGCTCTAAGGAGGCAGTCTCTAAGGGAGCATGCACAAGACTTCTTGGCCCTAGGACTTACCAGTTGTGACGAAAGAGTAGCCTCTCTCAGTCAGGATCTTCATCAGGTAGTCAGTCAGGTCACGACCGGCCAGATCCAGACGCATGATGGCGTGGGGAAGAGCGTAACCCTCATAGATGGGGACGTTGTGGGTCACACCATCACCGGAATCCAGCACAATACCTGCAGGGGGCAGCCTTCAGTCACTTGCAATTTACAAGCCCCTCAGAGAATGTGGCACGTCATAAATGAACAATGCTGATGACATCAGTGGCCACAGGTGGAGCTTTCACCCCAGCAAGTTAGGGATTACTGCTAATCCTCTGCAATGCACCACTCGTTTATCTTGCTGTCTGGCAAATAAACTGCATTGCATATCTAATTGTGCTATGTATAACTCAATGGAGAAAACGTTTTCAATTTCTAGTATGATGAGAACTTAAAATGGACTGGGATTTAGTTCCCTGACTGCTCTACACTGCTTATACAATTGTATCCAAACTGGAGGATTCCTCTCATTGAAGACAAAATAATACAGTCTAGCTTCACATTGGTCTCAGTCATTGATGGAATATATGTCACTGAGTATCATAAGGAAAACAGTTAGGGATCTGCTAACAATATGTTTTGAATTGTCTAGATGTGTTAGTTATAATACTGACCAGTGGTACGGCCGGAGGCGTAGAGGGACAGGACAGCCTGGATGGCTACGTACATGGCAGGGACGTTGAAGGTCTCGAACATGATCTGCAAGAGGAGATTAGGTGAGTGTTATTGTTAGTGCTGCTGGGTTAGTACATGTACAGAGTGAGCATTTCGGTAGAGGGTTCATAGAGGTCTGAGTACCTGGGTCATCTTCTCCCTGTTGGCCTTGGGGTTGAGGGGGGCCTCAGTGAGCAGGGTGGGGTGCTCCTCAGGGGCCACACGGAGCTCATTGTAGAAGGTGTGGTGCCAAATCTGTAGGGAAATTATAAGCATTGATCCATCAGGATCCCACTAAAGTGACCAAATTATGAACATGCATTAAACAATTTTACTCTTTTGCACATAGGTATTATATTTACACTAAATTTGAAATGTTTCCCTTCACTTCTGAGCTATGACAGTGCACAGAAAAGTAAAAGACTGATCTGATTCCTCACCTTCTCCATGTCGTCCCAGTTGGTGATGATGCCATGCTCGATGGGGTACTTCAGAGTCAGAATACCCCTCTTGCTCTGGGCCTCATCACCGACGTAGCTGTCTTTCTGACCCATACCCACCATCACACCCTGTGAGAGAAAAAGAAAGTGACATTAAAGTTACACTATGTGTTTAATGGCCAGCAGTCCTGAACTGGTATAGAATATGTGTGACAAAGACACCTGATCTAGTGCTTTTATTCTTTCCCCAAATACATTAATTAATGCAGCCAGAGGTGGTAGAAGTACAACATTCCTTATTCAAAAACTGTGAAATGGAGAAATTTGCAAATAAATGTATCAAGTGACTGCCTTTGACTGGCTATGAATTTGATGCCTAATTAAGTTAAATGTCTTTAGCACAGGAATCACTTAATTGTAGTGTTGATTCTACTCCAGTAGAGTAAAAAAATTACTGTATTTTGTTTTACCACACACTACTGTCAAAAGTTGAAATCATTGTTTTAATTTGTACAAAACAGATTTTGTTGCAGGTCATTGGATAAAATGACTCCAGTAAGAAGCTCCTTCTTTTTAACTTAGAGTATGTTATAGGTTTCAGTTCATTAGTAGAATGTGGTATATAACATGAAAATTTAGGTTCCATAATGACCGAAAAAGATGTATAACACTGAGAATGAAGTTCCAATTAGAATAAAATCCAAAATGCCTCATGTTTGATAAACGGTAAGAAAATCTCTGGCAGCCAACCTCTCAATAAATTATTCTAAATAGATCATTACAGTGTGTCATTTCTTCTTTAATAACTCTTTCATGTTCCCAAAATACTTTGCTTATAGTATGTTAATACACACTGTACAAGCTAGCATCTGTCAAATTAATATTAGCAGTTAATTGGATAAGTGATTCAAAAAAATGTTAATGGTGAATGCAAATGTGAAAGACACTGAATCTTATTTCACAGAAGCTGGTATGCACCTGGTGGCGGGGCCTTCCAACAATGGAAGGGAAGACAGCACGTGGAGCGTCATCTCCGGCAAATCCAGCCTTGACCAAGCCAGAGCCGTTGTCGCACACAAGGGCAGTAGTCTCCTCGTCGTCACACATGGTTGGTTTCTGGGATGGTCTGGTATGGGGGAGAAGACATGGTTATGAAAAGAGTGACACGTCGCAGAGTGGTGGTTTATCTGCAGTGTATCACAGCAACAAGGCTTACATGCTTCACTTCTAATGTATCTTTAAATCTCATGTATGCTTATATCTTGTTTAGCTTTAGGTCAGTTTTTAAGAGCACTCCCTGTTGATGTAAAATATCGCACTGCAGATATGCGACATCTGTCTAGAGAATTGGAGAAACGCAACCAATTCGAATTCAAGTTTGCTAAACGGCTTATATTCCCTTAAATGTCTTTTCACCCCAAGGCCCCATGAAAGGTTACTGAAACTGTATCTGCCAAAGTGCCGAAGTGTTTCAAGAGATTTCCAGCCTGTTAATGTAGAGCCAAAAAAGGGGCCACCCTGGAGCCCGGTGGTCTATTTTAAGCCCCCTCCCACCTGCTGTCAAAAGCCCATATGGGTTCTCACTACCCCCTATATGAGGACGGGGCCTGTCCAGGATCTGGTCAGGTTTCAGCTGCCATCACATTACAACACCTCAGTTTACGGCATGGCTTCTTGCCCCCTAATTCGTAATGGCTTCATTCATGAGATGCTGTGCTGTACTGAGTACATTTGTAATGACAGTACAGCTAATCTAGTTCCTGTCTTTTGAAGGGAGCCCAAAAAGGCATGAACTCTTAGGAGCTCTGAGATTATGGTTACATGGTCTTCCAAAGTCACACTTTTTAAGATCCTGCTGAAGGTACAGTAGTTCTCCTTCTAGATCTAACAAAATAACACCAATGGTAAGAGAAGAAACATGTCCCTGATTCTTGACATCTATCCCTTTTCAACTGTCCCTCTTCCTTCACACAAAAGGAAACTCTTATCTACCTGCCCCAATAATGCCCAAGTAATAATTTGTCTGCAGATCATGGACCCTACCATGCTCCCTACTTTAGACCCAATAGTAGCGTGCACTCACCAAGTTGTTTCGCAAGACTGATGCTTCCACTGGGACAAAGTGGTCGAGCAAAGAGTTCCCCTTAAATAAGACCCTAGCAAAGGGGGTTGGGGCGGAGCATCGAGTTCACAGAAGCCCAAATAAGAACAGTAAAAAAAAAAAGAGATAAAACCCTCCTGCAATGTATCCATCTTGATGGGACGAAGCAATCGGATCCCTCCAAAATGTAGCAGCACTTCCTTGGAAATAGCAGCTCCCCCAGTAATAAAAATCCATATGGTTGGATGCCAAGTGCTTTTCTTAGCTTTGCTTAACGTTCGTCAGGTTTTATGATGCCATCTTGATGTGTACAGTGCATGTATTCAAATTTAACAGCATGATTTTTAATGCATTTATTCTAGTGTTATCCATTGTGGCCCTTCCAACAAGTTTCTTTGAGTTTCCCTTAAGCATTTACTGAACAAAGTGACATTATAATCTTCTATTTGCCATTGAATACTCCCCAAAATATGCATTCAGTACATTCAACGACATCATTTCAATTTAATTCAATTGAACTGAATTCAGTTCACTTCATTTCAGTTTTTATTTTGATTAGTAGTATTAGTAGTATTTGCACAGTGCTTTTTTACATCTGCTACACCGAGCAGCTCCACAGAAACCCAGATCCAGCCCCTTAATTTGCAACCCAAATCAAGAGTCATATGGGGAACCCATCCTCCTTCAGGCCACACCAGATCATAGAATTAAGATACAATTCAGATAGTGAACAGCATTACTAACTGATTTCTCCTTAAATGGACAATCATGGAGGTGGGCCCAGGCATAGGCTCACCATCCTGTTATCAGGGCAGGGCAGCATAAAATCACAATCCAGTCTATGATAGGTGCTTAAGGAGACGGACATTCAACACGCTGTACTCTCCAGCCAGACGGGATACTGTATATGTCAGTAGGCCAACTTACTGGCATGCGGGCTGGAGCCCTAAACATGGAGAACAGTGTGGACAGTGTGGGATGGGGGGAGTGTACAACACCCACTTAGCTCCTTTTCCCCAAGCAACATCCTGATTGGCTTGATGGTAGCGGTAGCTAGATCCTGATTGGCTAAATTCTCTCCTTTTAGGGTCATGGTGGGAAACAGGTGTTGTAAATGTGCTCACACTTAATGCAGCATAGAATTGAGTGTGAGAACAGGCCTCCTTATTAGTGTTGACCCTTACAACCCAATTCAGCTCCCCCTAGAAGGACATTTCAAGTTTCTACTGTCAGTGTAGGCCGTTGGGGGTCGGATGAACGAAGGCATGATAAATAAATTCATTTCTGCCCAAGACCATTTGGCTCGACACATGAGTCAGTCCACACCCGGGGAGGTTCTGACAGCCTTTGCATTGAGGCTCTGAGCTGCATAACACTTTATTGGTTAATAGTAGTCTCTAATGTGGTAATCCAGAGAGACATTATGAAATGGTAAAAAAATGTTTTAGATGTGTTCAGAATGATTCTAAATGTCTGAGAAAATATCAAGAATTAAATTCTAATAAAATTAACATGAATGTATTGTGTTTATTGAACAATATTTAAATTATGAATATTGTGTAGAATTAAATAAATATATTCAATCTCATTTAACATAGAATTATTTAATATCTCATTGAAATGTTGAATAAAACATCTAAAAATATCTTTTTGTAAGGGTTTTGACATTTAAACCAATATTACATAACTTGTTGCTACGTACAAAAAATCTATCTGTCTATCTATCGATTTGTCTGTTTGTCTATCTATCTGTCTGTCTGTCTGCAGTCTTATGCAAAAGTTTGGGCACACCGTATTCAAATTTTGTTAATTTTCTAAGTGTAAATAAGTGCACACCCCCTACATAGAACATACTTCTGCACACTTTAGTGTAACTAGTTATAGCACCCTTTATATTTTGTAATTTCTTTTTCCTCAACACTTTAAACTCAGCACAGAAATAGACTGTAAATAGTAATACTACACTTAGTACGTTTACTTTTTTATGTTTAGCTCAAATAATTTAAACTAAGTTAATGTGTTTTTGTTTAGTAAAGCTGAGAGAATCAGCGTGTTACAGTGTAGAAATTGTGCACTAAATTTGCAGAAAATACCAGATTTAGGTGTATTACTTGTTTAGGATGTGTACTTATCTTCACTTGTAGTCTGATCACAGGTTTTCAAACTTGTCTGTCTGTCTCTCTCTCTTTGAGAGAAAACCTCTGACTAAGATGTTCCTCTAAGAGCTCTGGGTAGATGTGAAAAGACTAAAACATGCCTCATAGCTATCATATTCCAGCCTTTGGCAGATGTTGAGGTCCATGTGCTTCCATGACAGCATGACAGCATGGCAGCCCATCAGTAAATCATACAGAGCTATAAGTGGATCACTGTCAAAATAACTTTATAGCTCAGTTTTAGTCTAATGAGAATCACAGAGTCAGACGTTGGCTGCAGTTTGTCGAACATATCGGGTATCGTCCTGTCACAGTTTGATAATGACGGTACATGTATATGCTCCACGGGCCTCAGGTGGTTGGGAGATGTATTACTATATTTAGCCTCTTTGCACCATCTCCAGAGATAGAAGGTGAGTAGAATTGTCCAGTTTGAATGGAGATTATAGGCTGACCAACCACAAATGGCTGACATCTACTTGACATGATTACAGAAACAGAGCAGAACACTAGAATTATAACTGATTCATAACTGATTTCTTGGAATTAAAAATCATATTAAGAAAGAATTGTCTGCTAATATAACATAGATAGAGGTGAGTATAGATAGATAGATAGACATACATACAGACAGACAGATAGATCGATAGATAGATTTAAAAAAAAAAAAAGAAAACTACGCATGAGGCCCTGTGTGCATATCCTGTCTAAATCTACACTTTTTGCAGCCAGAAGTGTCCCTGAAATTCATTATGGGTTTGAAAGGTTAAATATGTGTGAGGAGTGGATTTGTGCAGCAGAAAACCCCCAACGTAGACCAATGGCCTTGTTATATTTATCTACTGGCTAATTTGTTCTTGTATGTGCAACATATGCAACTTTTATTATGAAAATGATACCCAAATTTCTGTCTTTTGTTAATCTGAATATCTTGACAGATCAGTCGCGCTAATTTAAACATATTTGAACAAGAGCGCCACCCTGTGTCAGCATTGAGATACTACAATTACTCACATAGATCATTATGCACACATTTCCACCTTAGAGCAATATGCATGATAAAAATTACTCGTGAACGAATGTTGTTCGACAGTTCGACATCTTATTTTTGATGCTATTAAACATAGAAAAAGTAGAACTTAGATCTGTTGCCAGTCCAGTGGTAGCCGTAAAGGTAGCCGTAAAACCTCAAAATGTAGCTGCTTAAATTTTTCAATGGAATTGAGCATTTTAAATGTAACACATTGTCACTGCATTCGTGATAAAAACAGACCGCGGTTTCTTGCTTCAAACTCAGAACTCAGATTGCGCATTCGGTCCGACACCTACACTACACTACATGGACAAAAGTATTGGGACGCCTGACCATTACACCAGCATGGACTTTAATGACGTATGCAAATACACGGACTTTAAAATGGAGTTGGTGCCCCTGTCACAGCTACAACAACTTTCACTCTTCTTGGGAGCTTTCCCCATAATTTTGGCGTGTTTCTTTGGGGGTTTGTGCCCATTCATTCTGTAGAGCATTTATGAGGTCAGGCTCACAATCTCCGTTCCAGTTCATCCCAAAGGGCTCTGTGTGGGCCAGTCAAGTTCTTCCACACTGAACTCATCCAACCATGTCTTGATGGACCTTGCTTTGTCTACTGAGGCACAGTGATGCTGGAATAGAAAAGGTTCTTCCCCAAACTGTGTCCACAAAGTTGGAGGCATGGCATTGTCTAAAATGTCTTGATCTGCTGAAAGCATTAAGATTGACCTTCACTGGAAGTAAGGGAGTGATGTGAGGGCAGTTTCTTGAAAATCATACAGGTTTCAACTGTTGAATGCATCATTTTTTGGAATCAGCTCAAATCAATCAGACCTTTTGGAGATCTCAGAATGGTGTTTACGGTGATACACCTAAGTTATAGAACACAGTTTTAACACCAATACACTATATGGACAAACGTATTGGAACCCACCTGTTTTTCAGGGTTTGGGCTAGCAAACCAAGACATTTTGGACAATATCATGCTTCCAACTTTGTGGACACAGTTTGAGGAAAGCCCTTTCCTATTCCAGGATGACTGAGCCCCAGTGCACAAATCAAGCTTCATAAAGACATGATTGGATAAAATGGGTGTGGAAGAACTTGACTAGCCCGCACAGGGTCCTGACCTCAACCCCATCCAGCACCTTTGGGAGGAACTGGAACGGAGATTGCAAGCCAGGCCTTCTCATCCAACATCAGTGCCTGACCTCATAAATACTCTACACAATGAATGGGCACAAATTCCTACAGAAACACAAAACCAAAATCTTGTAAAAACCTTCCAAGAAAAGTGGAAACGGTGATCGCCGCAAAAGGGGTCCAAATTCCATATTAAAATATGTGTATTTGAATGCAGTGTCATTAAAATCCGTGTTGGTGTAATGGTTAGGCGTCCCAATAATTTTGTCCATATAGTGTAGTTAACAGTTTAACCTCACCTTTCATCTTTCCTGTGCTTTCTCGCTCCATTAGTAAGATTCACTTACTGAACCAAAGCTCATTGTACGAGTAAAGATAAAGTTCCACTTTCCCTACTCATCCTAGTATTTTAAAGAATTCATTTATTCATGTAAATTTATGACTTAAGAGTCTTCGCTGCTACGTCATTGGTGCGACGCGCTGGCATGGCGACTCTCTGACTCTAGCGTGAGGGTCTGTTGTGGTGCTGCGTGACGCGTTCTCCTGACTTTTAGTTATTTTAACGTTTTAGAACCGACATGCTCCTGTCCATCAGGTGCTTTAGATCTTGTTTTGTTGAAGAAACGACTGCCATACGGCTGCAGTAGCGT
Source organism: Alestes dentex (assembly GCA_037576975.1). Taxonomy (NCBI): domain Eukaryota; kingdom Metazoa; phylum Chordata; class Actinopteri; order Characiformes; family Alestidae; genus Alestes; species Alestes dentex. The sequence continues at coordinate 39,884,399 of JBBIGA010000001.1, read as the reverse complement.
ACAGCAGCGTGTGGGGGTGAAGACCCCTCTGGCAGGTTGTTTTGAGGGGCGGAGGGGAGATATGAGTCCCCTGCCGCAGAATGAGCACTGCTCCTGACTCTCCACATGGACACGAAGACTACTACATACAGCAGGAGAATGAACTCGAAGCCCTGGCCTCAATATTTGGAGATGATTTCGAGGATATCCGGACTAAACACCCCTGGAAGGTGCGACCCACAGGGCTCGTTAGCTTTAGCCACAGACGTTAGACACCAGGCTCGCACAGCTAGTCCCAGCTGAGATGCTCAGTTCTCTGCATGTACTGAATGTTTACACTAGTACACCTTGCCTAGACAGATCAGAGCTGTTCTAGTGAAGGACATAAACAGTATTAGAGCAGATCAGTGTATCACAGAAATGTTCAGTTCTCTTCATGTGTTAAATGTTTACACCTACCTGGTAAACCACAGTACAACTCTGACCTGTCGAGAGACCTAAACATTATTCGTTTAAGGTGTCAGTATTACAGTAGATCCATGTATGACTCAAAGAAATGGATCTTGAATAGCAGAGGATGCTGTAAATTCTAGATGTTGGAATATAACATATTTGTAAAATATTACTTACATTGGTGCTTGAAGTTGTGTAAATCTTTTAGAATTTTGTCTAATCCTGCATAAGTTTAGAAAATCAAATATATACTGCATAAATGAAAACCCAATTAGACAGATGAGAAATATCGTAAGGTTCTGAAGCAAACTTTTAAGCGCCACTGTAAATACTTACATTGTAATATGCTATGATAACTAGTAATGTTGTGGCAGATCAGTGTATACCTCACAGAAGTGGATCTTTAATAATAGAGGAGGCTGTAAATTATAGATAGCATCATATTTCTAAAATATTAACCAAAGTGTAGTTAATAAACCAAAAAATATTAAATACAGTGGTGCTTGAAGATGTGTAAAACTGCATAAATCAGTTTTCTACTGCCTACAAATGAGAAATATCATCAAGTTCTGATTTGATCTGATGATGTGGGTCATACTTATGTACACATATCGAAAAGTCTGAAGCAGTTACAAACTTTCAAGCATTACTTGAAAATAGTTTCATATATTGGTAAATATATTTTTGGCCCCCAATTTCAGGTTAAACGTCCTCCGGAGGTGTACCTGTACTTGAGACCCAAAGGGCTGAATTCTGGACAAGGGTGTTACGTGACCGTGGACTTGCAAGTCAAGTGTCCCCCAACATATCCTGATGTGTAAGTTTCATAGATCCGCTACAGTGGTCTTCATCATTATGTGTCTATTGTCTTAGTAACATCTTTAACTGGAAGTGATGTTTTTTCCACTGCTAAGTATCCACGTTTCTCTTAGTGCTGCACAACACAAGATTAGTATTGTGATTATACTGCTATGTGTTGTGGTTGCAATGTCTTTCATCGTATTAAAAGGTCTGTGTCAGATTTTTATTATTATTTTTTTAATTAAAAAGGCTTGGAACTATGTAAAAATTATTCCAAATATATATTCACTCTCATCCATACAGTCATTCTGTGGAAACTAAGCTGCAAAACATCCTGTTTTCCCAATCATAGTTTTTGTGACATCACAAAACCAACATACTTACATACACCTCCCTATTCAACCTTCAGCGTTTTTGCTCTGCCTGTTCATGCTGAAGTTCCAAGGAGTGTTTCAGCCCTTTGCTGCCATTTGTACGTCATTATTAAAGGCACAACAACAAAAACAACCTGTTTTATTATAAGGGACAAATAGAGGTTGGAAAGTGTTACTCAAGAATGAATTGTGAATTTTAGTTTTGGTTCACAAATGTCATGGAGAAAAGCATAATGGAAGGAGAAGGTAGAATATGTGTCCTTGAGGAACACCTCGGCCAATCAGTATCTTTAACGATTAAAAATAATTTTACCTTTTTTTGAATTACAAGAATACATTGACCTTGGAGCTCTGATCGGTTGCCCAGTCAAAACCTCTGTGATTGCTTAGAGGCTCTTTTGCATGTTACAGCCTTCTGCATAATAGTATTGCAGAGAGCTGTATCGTGATGGTGATGAATAGAGGATACATTTGTGCAGCTCAAGGTGTTCGTTATGTGTCTGTTCTGTCGGGTAGTCTGTTGTTTAAGATTCTGTTCTGCTGACATAAAAAAGGTGACATAGAAAACAACTTAAAGTGTCTTGGGCGATCACAGACTGCTAGAATAGCTTCAGATAAGTGAACCCAAATGGCATAACCTGTTGGCATGTACCATTTTTTGGCACACGCCACACATTCCCACATGACTTGTCTGACTAGCTCACTCCTCCCCACACATTTCTGTAGACCCGTGTCCGCTTTTACAACAGTGGTTATGCATTTTGTTAATGAGAGGCTGATGCACTGCAAATCTAATAGCAGTCTCTCTGTAGTTGTGAATAGACTCCTCTTTTTGAGACTGTCTGCGTTGACATTTTCAGTGTGAGGAGCAGTTGCTCTTCTTTTACATATTGCACTTCTGCAGTACTACAAGTGTCACTACGAAAAATATGTAGTGCTTAAGCTGTAAGAGTGATTAATAGTCAAGATGCAGATCTAACTAAATTAAACCAATCTAAATATGAGGGGTCAAAACTGAACTGAGTGAAAAGTGGCCAGTAACTCAGAAATATGACATTAATGTGCTAATGTACCAAGTAGTAAAATAAATGTATAATTTCAAAATGCTTAGTGGTACATAGCCATCAACATTTTACTGAGTAACTAGTAACTGTCGTCCACATTTTTACATGTGAACCTTTAGCTAAAAGGAAGACAAAAGCGACAGTGGTGAACGTGACATGTTTTAAAATGTGCCCGATATGTCTTACATGACATTTGCGTTTAGACTGTTCTGGTACTCTGTGTATCATTGACCACCCCAGTAGTCATACAGTGTTTTGTACTATGCCTGATAGTTCATTTTTTTTTCTTTTTTTAATGCTTGTGATCCAGGCCTCCAGAGCTTGAGCTGAAAAACACCAGAGGTCTCTCAAATGACAAGATTCAGAAACTCCAGACCGAGCTTGACAAACTGGCCTTGGCCAGATGTGGCGAGGTAAGTTGTAGACATCCACCACCAAGAAGACAACCCCTGGTTACCACTGGTTATTCTGTGTGCTCTGTGCGCTTATTGAGACGTGCGCCCTCCTGTTTTCTAAGACTTAAACTAGAAAGCGTCCTTCATCTTCAGCGCTGTTCATTAGTTTTTTGCAGTGTTTCTGGGTGCGTGCAGCAGATGGCTTTCCTGCTCTCTCTCAGCTCCCAACACATGTGAAAAAGGCATTAAGAATAGTAAATGTGTGAAACAGGCCCATGCATAGACATTTTTTAAGGAACAGGGACTCGAAGAGAAAATGGGGCAGTCTGAACGAGAATGAAATGTAACGATTAATTGCTGTGCCGACCAAAAGAATCCAAATACTCTAAATCAGTTGCCCCCAACCTTTTTTTGCGCCACGGACCAGCTTCATGTAAAACAATATTTTCACGGATACAGCTAAAAACAAAGTTTGTTGGCTAACTTATTTGATGTACCATATCACGTGATCTTTCAGACTCTGATCTTCAATGAAATATTCTTGATTCTGTCTTTCTGTGTGGCCCGGAACCAAATGACTCACGGACTGATACCGGTCCATGGCCTGGTGGTTGGGGACCTCTTCTCTAAATAATCTAGAAACTCATGTAGTCATGCAGGTTCATATTGCTCCAACACAGTCAAAGAAATGTAAATGTTAAAAGACTATATAGGCTAAAAGACTATATGGGCTTTATCTAACAAGACCACAACTTCCACACTGCTGCTGGGTAGCCAGCCACTGACTATGGATGAGAGAGCATCTGTAGTAGCCAGGTTGTTGTAGAGTATGAATGTGTCTATGTGTGAGTCTGAAAGACTGTTCGTCGTTTGAAACGCAAGTTACCATTTGTTTGGAGATCCTGCCACCAAGTAATTGAACAGTACACAGTAACATCTACTGCCCAACTCTTTTTCCAAATACCGCTTCTGGACACCACATGGCGCATTAAAATTGTTCCTTTTCGGTCAGAAATGAACTTGTGGTGCTGCGAACATGGATTTTGATGTGTAAAATGTGGCTGCTCCTTTAACTTACAGCCGACACTTTTAGAGATGTAGAGTATAATGATGGTTTTAGAGGAAAGTAAAAGTGGTGTGAGAAGTTTTTCCCAAAGCAGCCTAAATGTTTTTTTTTTTTTTTTGTTGTTTTTTTTTTTTTTTTTTTTTTTTACATTTTTACACGTGCAGGCTTTAATAACTACATGATCTAACAACTAAAAAAACACATCTGATTTTTGGTTTAGCAGGTTGTTAGTCACTTTTACTACCAACATTATTTTTGGTAGAGTGGAAGGTGACAACTTCATAAAGAGATTTCACTGAGTTCTGTTCTAAGCGTAACGGCACTGATCAGCCACAAAATGAAAACCACTCACAGGTATAGTAATAACGTTAGTTATCTCATACTTAGCTGGCAGGGGAGATACAATGATCAACATTGGTTATCTCGTTATAATGGGACCTCTCAAGGGGGGTGAAATATATTTGGCAGCAAGCCAACAAAAAGGGGGTGCCTGAAAAAGAAAGACCAGATTTTGATGGCTGGACCACTGGGTTAGAGTATCACCAAGAGAGCAGGCCTTGTGGGGTGTTCCAGACTGGACCATGGAGCAGTTGACCAAGCTGGCCTGACCTGGTGAATCAGGTTTTCTTTTACATCATCTGGAAGGCTAGGTGCATGTGCATTGTTTACTTGGGAAAGAGGATGGCACCAGGATTCTCTATGGGAAGAGGGCAAGCCACTAGAGGCAATGTGATGCTCTTGACAATGTTCCGCTGTGAGTCCTTGGGTTCTGGCGTTTATGGGGATGTTACTTCAAAAGCTGGGCTTAAACATTGTTGCAGACCAAGTAGATCCCTCACAGCATCAGTATTTCCTAATGGCAGTGACCTCTTTTGGCAGTTTCATGTACCCTGCCACAAATGGAGTGTGACAAAGAGTTCAGAATGCTGACTTGGCCTTTAGATTCCCCAGATCTTAATCTGATTCAACATCTGTGGGGTGTGCTGGACAAATTAGCCTGACGCACGGAAGCCCCACTGTGGAGCTTACAGGACTTAAAGGTTCTGCTGCTAACATTCTGGTTCCAGATACCGCAGCATACCTTTAGAGGTCTTGTGTAATCCATGCCTTGACAGGTCTGAGTTGTTCTGCTGTGGGACTTGAACAATATGAGGCTGGCTATTGTGTAATATAATGTTATGGCTGATCCGAGTGTGCCTCACAGAAATGGATCCTGAATAATAGAGGTGACTGTACATTTTAGATGTTAGAACATCATATTTGTAAACTTTTAACTACAGTGGTGCTTGAAAATGTGTAAATTTAGAAAAGGAATTATGTACTGCATAAATGAGAACCCAGTTTAAAAAATAAGAAATATTGTAAGGTTCTGAGGCAATCTTTCAAGCATCACTGTAAATAGTTACATTGTAATATGCAATAATGTCTAGTAGCTGTATTTGGAGTTTGGTTAGAAAAAAGAGGAATGGACCTCTAAGACTGAGTTAGTTATACGCATGAATAATATGCCGTTTGAAAATTGCATTGTATGGCCTTTTCTATATGTCAGATATATTTTTAAAAACAAAATTGAGCGTGTATTAAAAGACTCTCACACACACCTCTCATTTCTTATTTCTAGGTGATGATCTATGAGCTTGCAGATTTTGTGCAGGGTTTTCTGACTGAACACAATGTTCCTCCTTCGCGGTCCTTTCATGAGGAGATGCTGAAGAACCAGAGACGGCAGCAGGAGAAACTGGCCTTAGAAGAGCAACAGAGGATCGACCAGCGCCGCAGGCAGGAGGAACAGATGGTACGTTCAGCCTTTTTATAATGTTTAATGAAGCTAATTGAAACATGAACTTTATTGAAGAACTTAAGTGTTAATATCAATTAAATTGATGCTTCTTTTAGCACCAACACTTTGTGTTGCTTTCCTATTATACGTTGTACATTGTAATAGTCAGTAACACCATCCAAGCTAGAAATGTTATTGTATCTCACTATTAATACTTTGTTTTTTTGAGATTTGATTATTATACTTTATCTATTTAACAGCAAAATGAGATCCTTGCTGAAATCCAGAGGCGAGAAGAGGAGAGACGAGAGGAAAGGAGGAAGAAAGAAATGGCCAAGCAGGTAAGACTTTGTTTTCACTAAGGTTGCACCTATACCGATACCAGTATTGGGTATCGGGCCGATACTTTGTTAAAATACTCGTATTCGTACGTTAACTGCTGATACCATGCACCGATACCACTGAACAATATCCTATTTCACTACATCAACTGATCACACTGGGCGCCTGGATTTGTTGTCCTGCCTGACTTCAATGTCTAGGGGGAGACAACGAGCTGGAAACTTGGTGTCAGATATTCTATCCAC
>JBBIGA010000001.1:39854028-39870119 GCA_037576975.1 Alestes dentex | reverse complement strand
GACACCAATAGCAACCCTTTTTAGGCCTGTTACAATTACATTCCTTAAAAATGAACAAATAAATGTATGTACCAAATGGATGAGTAGTTACTTTGCAAGTTGTCAAAACTAATTTTCTATTTACAGAATTGCATGTCACTGAAAGGACTTAGTATTTCAGTACTTTGAAAAGGAATGTTACATCTGAATGTCACACTAATGGGCAGTAATTTTAACGACCTGAGCTGTGTTTTTTCTGTAGATTTCTTAATATTAATTAATTACATTTCTTTCTTCATTTATTTTTATTTAATTTTATTACATTTAACTGACAGTTATACTTGTCCAACTCAGTAGACTGAGATGGCTGAAGAAATATTTTGTGTATGTTTTTATTTCAGTCACAGGAGACTCTTATGGAACAGGGTAGACTCCTTGGAATAACCTTCATGGTTCTTGTCTCTGACAAAGAGGGCAGCTATTTAAAGGTGAGCTTATTTTCAAGTTACTTACAGTTGGTCTTTCCTTGTTTCTGTTCCAACAAATATGAAAGCTTTACATGTGTTTTGACAATATAGTTTTATGTCTTAGTCTTTAACTCATGAGGCATGGTTGGTTGTTGTAATACCTGAACTGTATAATATCCTTAGTGGAAAAAACACTATGTTGAATTTGACTAAGTGAGTGTGTGCTTTTCTATCTCCAGGTGAAGTCTTTTGAAAAGGACCGTCAGACCGAGAAAAGGGTTCCTGAGTCTGACCTAGTGGATCACATCATCCAAAAATGCCGGACCAAACTCTCTGAGGAAAGAAGCCGGTCAGTAGCATTCCTCTGATTCTTTACATCCATCTTAATGGCACCGGTCCTCCCTGTTCAAACATGCTGAAGGAAACCTTTGCACGGTCAACCTCAAATTCTCTGGTGTTTTTTCTTGCTAGAGAGATATCAGAGGGAGCTTCTCTCCAGAATCCTAAGGGATCATTGCTGGTGAATTCAGGTATCATACTTCTTACTTCGCCTTTTCTCTTGCTGTTAAGCTTGAGGATCCATTTGACATTCATTTACATTCAGGTACTTGAACTACTGTTTAGTTGTGGTGCTGCAGTACATTTACAGTGCCTGTGAGAGCTTTGATGACACCTATCTGAATGATGAGCAGACGATAAAATGTGTGAGGTTTGGTAGGACTTCTATCAGTTGTTCTTTCAGGTGTTAAATTATAGGTGGGTAATTTATGTCATTAAAGGTTTCTGAGCATATCTCAGCTGGTAGCCTAGGGGGTTCGCCCTGCGATCAGGAAGTTGTGGGTTCAAATCCCAGGACTGCTAAGCACCTCTGAGGTACCCTTGAGAAAAGTACTGCCCCCACACACTGCTCCCCGGGCGCTGTGTTCCTGGCTGCCCGCTGCTTCACTTGGTGAATGGGTTCAATGCAGAGGATGAATTTCACACTGTTCACACTGTGTGCTGTGGTATGACAGAATGGTCACTTTCACTTTCATAGACATTGACATTACCAGAAGAACACCAACCAACTTAGGCCTAGTGTATTGGATGTATTGCAGTGCAGTGTTTGAAACATGAATAATTGTATTCATAATACTTGATAGTATTTTTATCTGGCTGGATTACTGAAAAATCAGAAAAACTACTGTATGTGTTTGTGATATTTTTTGCATTTTGGAAAAAACATCCCCAGTTTTCCTCTCACGTCTTTGTATGACACAGGGACTCATTTTCCAATAGCAATGAGGTTTCGTGATGGTTACTTTTCACACTGCCACTGGCTTTTACATTTTTCTTGGACTTCAAGCATGCGGTTTTTGTTAGTTATGCAAGTAAGCACAAAAGGATGGTCAGTGCTTACGTCCGCTCTTCATGTTTTTACTGGTAGTTTTACAGGCTTTGTTTCATGTGTTGCTGTTTTTCAGGATCATCAGAGCAGCATGGCAGCAGTGCTGCAATGAGCATGAATGTGAACCTGGTTACACCAGACAAAGTTTCAGCCAGCGCACGGCGGCGTTATGAGACGCAGGTGTGTAATGATGCCCATTTTGCAAAGTGAAGCAGAAATTCCGTGTGTATGTGTAGAATACTATTTCTGCACCAAGTCTTTGGGCCACTGCTGGACAGTTTCACCTTTTTTTGCTTTAAAATAGGGTTGTTTCATGCTAGAGCTGTTTTCTCAGACCATGGCCTGTTAGTGTAAAAGCTGTTTCGGGAGTAGTTCAGAGAAAACTAAGGTTGCCTGGGGTTCGCTTCTGGTGAACATTGGTGTGGTCAGCATGTTTAAGTACCCATAATTTCTCACAGTTCTTTTTGTCACATTATTCCCCGTTTCTAGTATTGTAATGGCTTATGGCAGTGAAAAATGATCTAGTGCCATCCCACAAGGCTAAAAATCTTTCAGAGTGAGAACCACTCCTTATTTGCAGTTTCCTACATAAGTGCATGCTGTACATCCACTCATCTCTGCGTTAGTGTTAGTAGCCCACCAAACGGACATAAGAGTAATAAAGGTGTGTTCTTGTTGTTCATTATCCCTTTTTTTTGTCAAAACCAGTGAAGGCATACATGTATTGTTTAGCATTTTTCCTCCCAGTTGCAGGCACCATAATGAGATGAAAAGACTTCTGCATCTCTCCACAACTTCCTATGTCCTGGCTTACTGAGAACAGCCCAGCTGCTTTTCTTGCAAAATTAGTACTTTGGCATAGTTGACCCCGGGGGGGAGGGGGGTTGAGGAGGGCAAGGGTCTCCCATGACGCTGTTCCGCTCCTGGCATGGCTGGGCCCAAATGAAGCATCACCGGCCTCCTCACACTTGACAGAGCCTGGCAGAGTTAAACACTTCTCACAGAGGCCTGGTGCATGCGAGGATGAAACGCCTTTTGTTTTCCACTGACGTTCACATTGATCATGGGAGTAATTGTTCCTTTCTGTCTCCCTCTCTCGTCCAGATCCAAACCAGATTGCAGAATCTTGGTAGCAATTTGCAGAACAAGAGTAACGACATAGAAGTTCTGGCTGTAAGTGGTTTCTTCTCTTCTTCTCAACAAACTACAAACCAAAAAAAAGTATAAATGAGACAAGGCTTCTTAGTGAAATAGCTTTGGCTATTTCAGTATTTTGCATCATGCGGTGCAGTTAATGAATAAAAATAAAATATATATATATTTTCTGATAGTGTTTTTTTAAAATGCGGCTCTACGTACTCTTCTTTGGTCTGCGCTAACTTATGAGATCTTATTTATTGAAATATATTGTGTTGTAAACATTGTGTGCTTTTACCATATTGACCACCCTTAGTTGTAGTTGAATGCATGCTTTCATACATCTGATAGTGATTTTGAAGACTGAGTCAGTTTTGGCTTTTCTAGTACTTTGAAACATCATGGATCATCAAAGTGACTGTTGAAGTTAGATGCAACTGGTTTGAAGAATTGAGACTCAGAAACGCTCCTAGTAATCTGTATGTTTTTGTTTAAATCAGAATGAATATGTGTAATCACAAGCTTTTCATGAGTAACACCTGTGGAATGCTAGAAATTGATGTAGTCCTCACACTCTCCAGAATGTTTCTGTAATTTTTGGAAATTGGCTGGCATGTTGTAGTTGTTAACTTGGCGGGGAGATGCAAAGACACTTTAGAAGCATCCTGTGGAATGGTACAATGTGTTTATATGGTGTGTCTTGGTACACAGTGCATCTGAGATAAGAATCCATTGTGTCTGCGAAAGTAACCTTGTTTCTCTCCACTCCCAGGTTGACCTTCCCAAGGAAACCTTGATCAACTTCCTGTCCCTGGAGGTTCGTAGCCATTGTGATGAACTATTTCAAGTAAATAAATAGCATTCCATTGGAACAGACTGAGGGGGACAAAAGGCCTTTAGAGACGCACAAACAGAAAAAAGGGAAGGGTTCCTGTCTGGTGCACAGAGTCTTAAGGAAACAGAACATGGGAGTTCTTCCACCTTATCATGATGGGGGAAACCCTCTCCTTCAGTCATTTCTCCATCTTGTTCTCAGTACCGGAAATGAATGAAACATTTGGAGAGAAGGAAGAAGAAGGAGTTCGTCTGGCTTCCAGGGCTGAGTGGTGGAATAGAGTCTCCCGGTCTTTGTTTGAATAAGAGCAAAACACTCTCTTATGCAGTGTAGTTCTCCTCTAAATCCAGATGAAAAATGTAACTGACGCAGGCTGACGTACTACACCAGATTAATAGATGCATGACTAGTCCACAAACACACCTCAGTGGGGCCTTGGAAAGTGTGAAAAGAAACACACTCTCTGTGGGGGTTTGAGGCGAAAGACAATACACAATACTTACACCTATACTTCAGAGAGCCAAGCCTACATGTGACTGATTACGCTCGACTCATGCCCTGCCTGAGCTGGGATTTCATAAATCTTTCAAATATATGACTAAGGTACTTTCTGGATTGGATGCCATGTTGCTATATATATTACCCAAATATCTGAATACTGCATTCATGCAGCAAGGGTGTTTTCTTGTATGTTTTTTTGTTACTGTAAGGCAAATAGGGCTGTACAGTTTACAGAAAAGGAGTTTGAGCCACTGTGCTTGGCATCTTAATCAGTCGGCAACATGTCGTCTCTGCTTTTCTCACCCATTCAGTTTGATGGAGAAGAGCAGTTCAACATAAGTGTCAAAAACTTGCTGTCCCGACTCCCCAAACAGCGCTACCTGAAGTCCATCTGTGAAGAGATCCACCGTTTCAAGATCATTAAAAGGTGTGTGTTCACTAAGTAGAGAAGTTAGCTTTATCAGACTGGAGCCCCACTACAGTACAACACAAACTGTGGTTCCCAGCCCTGGTCCTATAGTACCTCTTCTTAACTTGAGTTTAGAAATTTCTTGTCTCAGCACCTCCACTTGGCTCAAGTAGGACTTTTTTCATCAGCTAATTCAGGGATCAGGGATAACACTCCAATGTTTAGTGAAGGAGTACTTCATTTTGATTAGTTGCAATTGCCAGTTTTACCAGAAGTGCGAACAAGCCCTGCATCAGCACCCCAGGTTGATTTGACTGACAATCATGAAGCTCAGTGTGAGAAACTATAAATGAAACCAGCTTTGAAAGGCTGATTTCTTGTTGTGGCTGCTGAGAGTCTGTAAATATTGAGGCGGGCATGAGTAATTTCAGTATGAAATTCTCAAAAAAAATCTGTCACCCAGGTGTGATAAGTCTCTTCATGCTACAAATGAAGATTTACTCCAGCCAGCATCCTTTTAGTATGATGTTCCTCTGGTAAGCTTGTCTCGTACACTTGTGTACATTAGATCTATAGGGTTTTTAGATTTATAGGGAAGATTTTCTGGCAACTGAACAGCCCCCCCCCCCCCAAATCTTCTGTCAGTGCCCTTTGAAAAATCCTTTCCCAAGTGTAATCAAGCCTCCTTTTTAAAAGTTGTCTTTTTTTTTTATCTGAGTGAATACCCCAATATTAAGTATTTAATAAAAAAGGTCTGTTGTGGGAAGCGGTATAACTAAAGCTCTTTTCGGCACCTACAGGACTGTTTATATATTACCCAGAACAGTTGTTTCTAATTTCCTTTTGTTTGCTTGTGCAGTCCTAGCATTGGGGAGGCAGTGTTTACTTGCAAATTAGCCTCAGAAAAGAACAATGGAGATTTCATGGGACAGATTTTTTTAGACAAATGAGTGCTTTGCAGGTTTTTATTATTTCAGTATGATTTTAAATCTATTTTTCCTTTGCAGAGTTGCAGTGGTGGTCTTGTACAGTTACAGAGATGACTACTACAAGATTCTTCTCTAGACCTGATGTGAGTTCCCCATAGTGGATCACAGAGCTCCTTTTTCCCCTTGAAGGACTGAAGTTAGGAATGCTGATGATTTACAGCTTCTGAAATGAATGCAATTTACATTTCCCCGCAGAAGTGGATGCCAAAGATAAAAATGGATCATTGAGTGTTATCGTGGGGGTCCAGTAGTTAAGAATTTTGGAACTCTGGATTATGTACTTCCTACGTTTTGGACTTTCAACATAGTGATATTTTGTTATCTTTATTTTCCTAAAAGAAATTTTCAAGAGGATACCAGTAGTGTTAACACTTGACAATGTATTTTAAGTGCTGAAAAAGATACATTAAATCATGTATTTTTCCTTACCAAAAAAAAACTGCACTCCTTGAATGTGTAACGGGACTGAGAGTTGCGGAATGCAATGATGTAATAGTCTACGTTTCATGCCTCTGTAAGCGGCATTAAATTTCTTTGAGCCTTCAGTCTGCTGGAGCTTCCGTCTTCTGTCTCGGAAACACTCTTAATGCTGATTGCCTCATAATGCAGACAGCTCTGCTGACAGCGGTTAATTACCGAATTACTGAGAAAATGAGTCTGCAAATCAGTGTCTCAAGATTAAACCTCAAGGGGGGCTCTACTAGGGGTCATGTGGGGAGGGGGAAAAAAAAAGTTTTGAGTACCTTTCGAAAACAAGGGCACTGGCGGCAAAGATCACACAATATACTTTATTTTCCCCCAAAATGTGTAAATGTTACATTCAAACATCTAAGAAATATGTATTTACAGTTTGCAAAAAGTAAAATAAATAAGCTCAAAGAATAAAAAGCAGATAGAAATGGAAATGACTTAAAAAAAAAAAAAATAAATGTACAGCAGCTTTGGCTACTAAGGTTTCTGTCATTATCCAAACGACAAATCTCCGTTACTCAAACTATAGTTTAGTAATAATAAATAAACTATGTGAAAAAATAAATAATGTACTCTTCATCTATGGTTTATCTACCTTTTTTACATTTAAGATGCAAATGGCCTTCTCCATGTGTTAAGTCACCAGCTGTGGTTTAAAACTGTCTGTCCTTTCTCTCCTTCGCAACATTGAAACAAACAGAAATTGTCTTCAAACAGTTTCTATGAACGTTCTGTTTTGTTATACCTAGGGCTTACGTTTTCTCAGCAGAGAAACCCGAAATGACATACAAGGTTTAATAAGGCTGTTTACCATCTTAATGGAAAAATATTAAAAAAAAAAAAAAAACCCCGTCCACTTGTTAGTTTTTCCAGAAATGTTTTGCTACTGTTTGTTAGCACACAATCTTAAGAAATGTGTTCTAATAAGGCACCTTCTGTCCTGCGTCAGTCTTGTGGGTGGTTGGCTTTCAGCCACCTCAAGTCATCCGGGTCAATATAGGCTGATCATTAGAGTAGGCAGTAATTTAAACATTATCACCTTGTAAACTGAATGCATCTATTCAGCTTTTTTTTTTGCTTACACCAGAGTTTTAGATGGTTCTGGCCTCACACAGAGCAGAGAGGCTGGATAAAGCTAGTACTGTCTCTGAAGCTCAGTGCTGTCAGTGTGTTAGCTGGATTTGACAGCTCTGTTTGACTTTGTGCATGCGTTAAAATGCAGGACTTTCTTTCCTTATTAAAAGCAGATGCTGCCATAGTTGGTTTTCCCATTACATCGATTAGAAAGGGTTTTGTTTTTCTGAGGCACAGTTTACTTCAACGCCTTTGTGAACCTTCTTTCTAAGTCTTAACTGCCCTAACTTACCACTTGAGAAGGAGCCATAACAGAAAGCACAAAAGGGACTAGGTCTGTTGGTAAAAGAGGTGGAAATAGAAATGTATCCAATGTAAACTGCTGATTAGGAGCCGTATCCCTCCTCTTGCAAGGCACCAGACTCTGCAGTTTGTCTCAGTTCTGTATATCACTTGGTCGTAGCAGGGTCTGCTTAATTTTCCCTTGCCGAAGTCCAAGAGAAAAAAAAAAATCAACCAAGTAGCTGCCCTCTAATTATGTCACTGTGAAAGGACAGCGAGCCAAGTGTAAGCAATCAAACTGCCTGAGTAAACTCAAAAACATCCTGACCTAAAGCATTTTTTTTCATGGTGTCATTAAGGAGGCAGCAATCTGTGATGGTGTTCACAGTCAGAAGTTGATAGGCTTTGTAACATCCCTCCAACACGAACTGATATGGCGTAGAAGGATCATCCATGTCCGTGAAAGTATGGTTTCCCCTCCTCATTGCTCCTGAGACAGCAATGGAGAGACTTTAAAGCTCCATACATGGTACATGAGGCAAAAAACAAAAGTAATGTAATAAAACGAGACTTCACAAGTTTCACAATACGTCTTTCTTCCATGAGAGACTGAAGAGCTTTGTGTGAATCGACGGCAGGCAAATTAATCCTCAGCATGTGGTGAGAGTTTCTCTCATGAGCTCCATGGATGTGTGTGAGATGGAGGGGAGATGAAAGGAAACATCCTGTAGTCCTGCCAGGTGACCTCGACGGTGTTAGCGCTGGAGCCTCGTGTGTCCGTTGCTGAGCTTGGCCCGTGGGATGCTGATCCGGTCCCCGCAGGGCGAGTTCACGTCTGGGGAGAAGGTCATGCCACAGTCATTCTTCACACTCTGGAACTTGTTCTCCTTGGACGGCTCCATGTACACAACGTGCTTCTTCAGGATCACGGTCTAGGGAGGGAAAAATGGGACAGATTCCAAAAGACTTCATTAAAAGGAACACTGCTCACTTTCAGGCCGAGAGGAAAAGACCTGCCAGCTTTTCGGCTCACGGGCACGTTTTTGCTAGCTGTGTGCGGTGAATGCATTGCTGTAATAGCATCTCGTAAAAAAAGAAGATTGATTGCATTCCCATGATACTGTTAAATTAGTTTCGTGGGAGAATGTTCCATGAAAATGTTCTTATAAGATTCTCGTTGTAGTGTTGTCTTCTAGTCAGTGGAGGACAAAAACATAAATCTCAGTTCCATGAAAGACATGTATTCATACATAATGAGCACCGTGAGTCATTAATAATCCATAAAAAAACTCTAAAAGCCCAATTTTTTGCCTAATGGTGCTTCCAAGATCTTTTTCTCGACATAAATCTATGTGCATTAGAAATATCTCACCTTCTTAGGTGCACTGTAGCAGGACATCTGAACCCACTTCTTCTTCTTGTTGATGAGAATGGCCACGATCAGGAAAATGACTATAGCCAAGAGGAGGCCAGCTAGAATCCAGGCTGCTGACTGGTAAATGAGGGACATTTCTGTCTTGCTTGAGGTGTCCTCGGTCAGACCCCGATCATCTTGGAGTGGAAAGTTTTGCGTCAAATGTAACGGACACACAAACATTCTGGAATGCATACATGTCCTATCAATCAAAATGAAAACAGCTAGCATCTCCCACCTCTACGGACTGATTTCCTTGTGAACATTTTTCATAATCCTCAGGGCTCTGCCTGTTCACTCAGCATGTGGAAGTTAACATTCAGCTCAATTGTCAGCCTGTCCCACTCACTTGTATTGTATGTCAACACCCATTAACTCTGTGTTTCACAGATGGCAGTAATAGGATGAGTGATACTCTAACAAATGTTTCTTTATGGGTGTAACGTAACGTTCTGGATGAAGCTGCACCAGCTGGCATGACGGGTGATGTATTTGGACGCTACCTGTGATTGCAACAAGGGGAGGCACTGTGTGCACGGTGATCCAAACAGTTCTGCTTTCAACAGTCGTAGTAGTGGTGCTGGCTTTGGGCTTGGCTGTTGTGGTTGATATAATCAGCGGCACTGAGGTTGTTGTGACCTCTGTGGAATGAAGAAAGAAAAAAAAACTGTTTTTAACACTTTAATTATAAAACAAGAATGTCACAGAGGGTCCCCAGTCTTATCGCAAGATTAGTTACGCAGAGTACTGCAGTTAATCAGAGCACTGTGGTTTGTTGACATAAACAATGGCATGATACCTACACCGTGGAGGACAGCGTGCTGATGAGCCTTTGCTGTGTCCAGACAAACATAAACGTGAAGATTAAATGGCTACCAATGACGGCTAACAATGCATGCAACCATTTTTCTGTTCTCGAAAAGGAGAGCTAAGTGATGAATTTGCTTCTCTTTTCCTTGTGGTCTGAGTGCCACCCTCTCAAATGCAGACAGGAAAGACCTGTGAATATGCGGATGCCAGGGGAATGCCGAACCCAGGCTTGTGTTGTGTGGAATGTCGCTGTGAAAGGACTTGTGGATGCCCATGGACAGCTTCAGGAACACTAGCATGGCTTTAAGAACAATCCTGTGTCTCTGTTGCAATTACATACTGCTTCAGCTTTCACTGAAACGCTATTTTCTCTTTAGAGCTAGGCCTGCAGAGCTAAAGACACAGCAGGCTCAAAAACAGCTTTTCAGACACTACAGCCCAGGACAGTTATAAAAAAGACATTCATCACTGTTTGTTGTAGTTTAATAAAAAACACTTTTTCCTTTCTGTTCACTCCACCTGTTTTCAGCCATCCTTAACCATAAAGGGCTTGGTAATAGACAGTGAGTGAATGCTGAAGTCAGAAAAGGTGCCAGTTCGGTACCACACTGTGAGCAGATTTCTTTTTGGTCTACACTGTTTTCTTAGCAACACTTCGCATTTTCTCAGAGAAATACAGTCTAGCTGATTCAGTATTTTTGACTGAACTGTTCCTTTAACATAGTTAAATTCCTGGACATGTCTATTACTGGACATGGACTAGCCCTGCTCTACACATTAGAGTATTTCCTGCCCATATACACCCACATCATGTCGTGAAAGTAGCTCATCAGATGGAAGCTCCACCTCCAGGTACTGGGCCAGTAGTGACTTACCCAGACAGTGTGGGCAGCACTGGCCTTTGCGCAGAACTGGAACTCTGCAGTTGGCTGCTGGGCATCGCTGGGAAAAGCACTGAACAGTCCCATTGTTGCAAAAACAACTGGTACAGGCATTAGGCTTCCATGAATCGCCAGCCAATAGGATGTCTCCATGGCTTGAGATACAATACTCTCGCTGGCTGTTGTTGACAGGAAGCAAGGAACTGTGCGTGTCCTCTGAAAAAGAGAAATGCACAGCATGGACAGCGTTAACACCAGATCTTTCATACCCAGTTTCATGTTCCAGCCAAAACCATAGCCCTCATAGGAAACTTTGGTTTTGCGTTCAAGACCTTTTTGATAACAAACTGTTGTCCTTCCCAAGAGAGGAGCCTAGCATAGCATAATAGATTAATATACTCAAATTAATTTGTAAATCTCAGTTATCACTTGTGGTTGTTGAAGGCCTGCAAACACACATACCAGCTACACTTTCCAGACAGATTGCTGGAGCTGTCATTTAAATTCGAGTTGTTCCCACGTTTCCTTCTACAGAGGCCCCTCCATTCATCAAAGCACCGAATTTGACAGTCTACATTTAGCTGCAAGATAGGCCGATAAGCCTGACGGGCAGTTCGTGGGGAGGGCCAGAAGTTTCTCAGGCAGTCATGCGAGTCTGATTTAAGGTTGGAGTTTAAAGGATAGCAGAGGTGGTTCTGTTGTTTACTTCAGAGGGTGTTTTGACGAATGCATGACTGGCTGTCTAAAGGAGAGTTTTTAGAAAAGAAAAAAAGCCACATGTGTTTTTTGCCCCAGGGTGGGCACATAAAGACCGTTTGGGCTGGTTGGTTTATTGGTCTGGGGCAGATAGTAACGTGCCCCCATGGAAAGCTTTCGCCTTTGACCCATCCGACTGTTTACCTGCAGAAACATATGCCTTTGACAGTGAGTCCAGAACGGTTCTTTTCCTATATCTTCTTTTACATAACAAACTGAGCATGGGTACGGCTAAAACCAGAAACGACTGGGGGATGCTATAGGTGGGTGTATTTAAAAGGGTTGATAACATTCTTAAAAAATGTAATCAAGACAGCAGTCTAGACCCTGGAATATAAATTCTAATTGGCACCTTGATTCTGATAAGAGTAACCACTTTGGGGTTTTTTGTATTGAAGGACATAGAATTTTTGTTACATTAAATTAGTTATATTATATTAAATCAGCTGATACCATAACATTGTTTTAATTTTAATACTGAGCCCTATCTATCAGTTGGTCAGTTCTTGACCTTATTAACTCCTATTAACTCTGCAAGTGGGGATTTACAGCTGCCACTTACAGTCTCTATTGTCACAGTAATATACTTGGATCTTAAGAATTTTTTTCCCTTACCCTAAATGTAGTTACACAGCTCAGACACGTTTGGTGGTACTTCTGTAGATTTGCACTGGAGCTATTAGACTACTATAGCTAACAAATGATGTAAGCGTACACCTTACCAAAGAAACTTTAGGCACCAAACATGTCTTGGCTGAGAGTCTGGGGTAAGATACATTTTACAGATACCTGGGCAGATGTAGCAGCAGGTGTCCTTGTTCCTGGTTGGTGTCTGACAGAGGGTCGGTGGACATATTTCTGTGTCACACAGCACCCGGCCCTGTCTGCAAGTACAGCGGGTGCATTCATCCAGGTTCCATGTCTCGCCCTCCACATAAAGATCCCCTCCCGGGGCACGGCACACCACCATATCCATTCCCTCTGGCTGGCCACTGCCCAACTCATCTGCATCAGAGCAAGATACTTTAAATGGATAATTTATCCAAGCCCTATCATTAATGAATTATTAGGGGCTAGCCCCTATCATGCAAATAAGTCATGTGTTGGGTACACTGGGATTTCTTTTGCCTTTAAACATTCCTTTGTGCACAGCGTTTTCTCAAGGAGAGGAACAGTACCAAGATTGTTGAGGCATATTTTTAGCCAGCTGCCTCATTTTTTCCAAAAGTGATACGGTGAGAATAACCAAAACAGCATGCTGGAAACAAGGTTGACCAGTGTGTTTTAAATAAAAGCATGTTACAGGCTTTGCTTTGGTTTGGTGGAGCTTATTTCATCACTTTCCAGTCATTCGGCTGACTGTTTGACAGTGGTCGGTTTACTTGGTCTGTAGTAAACCAATGTTGAAGCAAACATTTTTACCATGAAATGGAGAAACTGTTTTCAAAGCACAATTCACTTTAACCCACCAAAAGCAAAAACACGGACCCTCCGTGGATCCCTGAAAATCTGATGGAGAACCACTGAAATAGTGAACTTCTTTCACAGAAATCACTTGCATGTCAAGAGGTCATGAATAAGAGTCTCTTTCTTGCAGTGATTTGCAGGTTACAATTCCCACAACTGTAACCAGATATTTCAGGCTGAGGGAGGGCTGGACTGCTGGGCCATACAAATGTAACTACACTTTCCACACGTAGGTTTGGAAGGTTCGAAACCTACACATATGCAGTTCTTTTTGTAGGTGCTTTTAGAAATCAGATTACTACTTAAGTTAAAAAAAATGGCTAAAATTCTTGCTAATTCTTACCTCTTACAGAGCTGATTGGTGGTGACACGGTATGTGGTTTGCATATGTAGCTTTCCCATCAGCACATGTACATTCTGTGCACTATTACAACTAAAGCTGGTCTATGTGATGGTGTTTATCATTATCATTATAGGCATTAATTCTGTCATGCATAACTTTTAGCACAGGTTTGTACATACCCTCACAGGTGGGACAGCACTGGTGTGGCCTGAGCACGGGCTGTGTGCAGGTGGGTACAGGGCAAGATATGAGCACACACATCTCACGGCCGGCGTGACAGTAGCAGTCTCTGCAGCCGTCATGCCAACCCTCGCCCTCCTCAAAGCGCTGGCCATTTGCAGTCAGGCAGTAGCTGGGCAATGGCGGAGGAGTGCTAGTGCTGACAGTATGCCCACTCTCTAAAAAGATGAACACACACACACACACACACACACACACCCCCTTTAGGCTTCCTAATGTGGTGAAAGGTTTTGGTTCAGTCATCCGTATGTGACTGAAACATGATTTTCAGAGGTGTAAGTCCAAGAGAGAAACTTCGATCTCTAAGCCATTGAAATGTATAGAAAATATGATCTGTCAGTTTTCCGCAAATAAAGTTAACTGAATCATTTCCCCTTTACCTTCGACCCAAAATAGCACTCTCATTTTCAGTGGGCATGAAACAGTATTCTTAATAAATGTATTTCCAAAACAAACATTTCTTTGCACATCTCATAGTACCAAGCCAAGCCATGTTTGTTTAATTTCCCAAAACAGGCCTTCAACATTTCAGTCACCTGATCCAGATGTTTCAAAAAAAGCTTCATCCTGTTTCTGGTGCTCTGGGTCCACAATGACCAAAAAGGCCCCAAAAATATATCCTAACCCAAAGTATTTATGGGATTACTCAAGCAGGCATTTTTAAAGAAATCCTTCCGTTAAACCTTCATGAATTCAGTTATTTACTTTTTTAGAAACCTGGCAAACAACGTCATTTCAATGGCACGACATCAAAACGAGCACCACCTCAATACTGAACTCCCCTTGCCGCAGAGAAGCTGGAAAGACGTGTTAGATTGTGTATCCACAGCGTTTTAGGAAACAAAAATAAAGCGCCTCAAAACATTTCAAGAAAGTATTAACCTCTTCATGTATGTTGTTGTAGTGCAAAGCTTTTACAATTCACATATAACATCTTGTGGTAGGGGAGGCGTGTTGACTTGACACTGTGACCTATTGCTGTGGTCCAGATGGAGCTGTGTTATGGGCACGGGCTAAAGCTCACATTACCATACCTTTTACTACACTGTAAATGTATTTATACATATGTGTTTTCCCCCCCTGAAATAGATACTCTTACAATGATCTGGATCACATAGCTGACTGATGTAATGCCACATGTTTCCCCATTGACAATTATTTAATACTTTAGTATTCACGGCAGTTGCATGGCTTTCAACTCTAAGAAAAATCTCATGTGTTTTTCTCTTCTACAGTCTCTCATATCAGTTCAATTAAAGGTTACAAGGTTGTTTTGGAGTGATCTGCTATCTTTTAAACTGCAAATGCTGTTGACGCTCGAGGGTTTGTCTTTAGCACTTTTGGGTAGGGAACATTTCCATATTCTGTTGCAGTTATATTGTTAGGTTGCACTCCCTCCAGAAACCCACTTTTACCTCCATGCTTTTTATTTTATTTTTTTCTGTTTCAGTTATTTACGTCGGTTGTACTGTAAGGGACTAACATTTTTCTGGTGTAGTACAAGTGTACATCTGGTTTCAGAACACATGATACATTGACGGGACACTCACCTTTGCAGTGGCAGACACTGCAGCCCTTCCTGTTCTGCTTGTAGCCATCACTACATTGCTTGTCACATGTAAAAGGGGGGCACTTAATGCAGCGACACATCTCACAGCCATGCTTGTTCCTCCTGTGGGGTATAAGATATGATTGCAAGGCAAGCCATTGACATCAGTCTGTCCAGTGTTCCTGTAGCTTAGGAAGAGAAAAGATGCTTCGGTTGTTTTAACTCTTTGTTTAAACTTGTGAGATAACACAAATACTAGACACATGTAGTACGACTGCTGCAGAATCTCAGTGAATAAAAGGGGTCCAAGCATAATGTGCGAACTGGCCCCAGTAGAATGATTTCACTGCTTCAACAGGTAAAAGACGGCTTCTGAATTTTGTAAATGTTACATCAATATTCAATTTTTAATTTTTTTTTTTTTTAAGTGGTTTATGAGATATTGAAATGAGTCAATTTCACAAAATTTAGCATGCTTTCAAAGAAAGTGGCAGTGATACAACGTGTCAAATTCAGAATTTCTGAGTCGTGAGATTTTGGCATGTGATACACTCGGTTTTTGCGGTGGCATTACTTGCTA
Organism: Alestes dentex; assembly: GCA_037576975.1. NCBI lineage: Eukaryota > Metazoa > Chordata > Actinopteri > Characiformes > Alestidae > Alestes > Alestes dentex. The sequence goes on along the minus strand of JBBIGA010000001.1, from coordinate 39,854,548 downwards.
GGTGGTGACATTCCACATGTGCTTCCTAGATGCCAACTTGCCATAAAAAAAAAAAACATTGCACACAAGAGCAGTTGTTTGTGTGTTTTTTGGATAATTGTCTCTGCCAGCATTACAGAGCTTGTTAGCAATCCTATACCATCCGCATGCACAATTACCCTCTCAGTAGCTCATTACAAAAAGCCTGCAGGCATACCATAGTCTGCAGAAGCTTTATGCTTTATAGGCCTTACACACTAACAGAACTGTTGCTCAAAATGTGCTTTGTGCCTACCCCAACTCTGGGGGCACTGGTAAGAAGGAACACACCTACATAGGGTGTTTCATATCAGACATACGGAGCTACAATCACACCAAGATTTAAGTTGATTGGTAAAGTGCAAGTAGATGAAATTGTTGACCAAAAATCGGTGAGAAAGAAAACCCTGGACAAACTATGACGGACGGCAGTCATAATCAGTACAAAAATGCTAAACCCAGATTTAAATGAAAAATGTCATGTTTTTTTTCTCAGCCCATT
>JBBIGA010000001.1:39841944-39853928 GCA_037576975.1 Alestes dentex | reverse complement strand
CCTCAAACTCTCATCATTCCACACACTTCCAAATGTGGCATGCACAATGCAAGCTTTATGAACTCTAGTTAAATTGCCACCAGGCAATCATTTTCATCTAACAAGCTAAATGATTGAGTGCAATTAAGATTATATCTCCAACCACACCAAGTTCAAGTAAACCAACTTGGCCCCATTCATAACAGTGGACAGGTCATGGTATGAAATCTTACACAGACTACTGTATCACATCATGAAGCCCATTCAATTCAAGTAGACATACTACACGCACAACAGAGAAGATGTCAAAGCTTTGCAAATACGTGAGCTATAACAACTAAAGGCCCTCAACTGCTTTTTGTTGAGGGTACTCTGCAAAGACCAAGGAGCCAGATGGTCAAGCCTGGTACAGCAGGGCATATGGTTCTGCTTTCCTCCTCACTATATTAGTTCCCTTTGAAGAGTCCAGATAAAAGCAGCACCCAGAAACATGTGAGATCCCTGCGGTGCACGCGCCATTCCAGCACTAACAAAGCATGGTCTCTCCCAGCCCACTTAACTCTTCCATTCATCTACTCCTCATGGGTCCATGTTCAGATGAGAGGAAGTACTTCTTGTTTTCAAAATCCACATAAAAGACACCTCTGTGCTCCATTTATAAGATCTGACTTACTCTGTCTCAGCGTCTAGTGCTTACTCCCTTATTCCCCACTCACCTTCTCATTACTGTACATCTCTCCTTTAACAGTTCCTGCTCTCTCTCACCCTGCTCCCTTTGCTGACCTCTGAAGCAGACTTCGTTAGAAAATCTAATGCACTTTCCCATCTATCACTGCCAAAATATTCCATCACCTATGAAAGTGGTTCCCAGTCCTCGTCTTCGAGCAACTCCTGCTCTGCACATTGTCGAATGTTTTTCTTTTAAACGCAAGGTGTTTTCCAAAAGCAAAGTTGTTTCAGGATGTTTTAATATCAAAAGTTTAGTGCATTTATTTGCGTGAAAAGTGGGTGCAGTTCAGAAAACTCAGGTGGTTTGCTTCATGTGAACACAAGTGCACCAGGACTCATGACTGACTGAACCTGTTTGATTGCTGGGCTAGTTCTATCCATGTTTAACACCCCACCAACCCGACCCCTGCCAGAATCAATCCTCGGTGATTTAGAAAAGACCTGAATGAGTCTTTTCTAAATCACGGTGATTTAGAAAAGGTGTATGAGTTGGATCAGGTGGGTTAAAGCAGGGAAACTAGCAATGGGAGTTATACTCTGGTCCACCTTTGTAAATACAATGTGCACTTGGAAACTATGGCCCAAACTGGCCTGCACAGTAGCAGAGGGTTTTTGTTCTTTTGCTGAAACAGCAATAATGTGTGTATTGAGCTGGACACATAGTGAAGGCCCACAGTGTACAAACACAGAGATGGGGCGTCCTGTGACCTTTGGAGTTGGGCTTTGTGTAAGGTCAGCCTGTGGAATTTCACTGGGGACTACTGCTGGCTCGGCATAAATTCCAGTGAGCCCCCACCAATGACCCTGCTATGTCCTGTCAGATCCGATGATATTTTAGCTCCATTGAGAAGGGGAAGTGCTTTAAGTTCTCTATTGTACAGAGTCCAGGGGTGCTCCACTGTGCCAAATGCAAACAGCCGATCCGCTACACACCGTGACACACGCTAGGCAAGTGAGGCTTGTAATTTTCCTCTACCTCTGCTCATTTTTTTTTGTTGTTGGAACCTGCTCCTGCTACTGAGCTGTGTGTTTTTTTATGGCAAGCCAATTGAAGTGCCCACGTTTGGCATCTTGGTGACATCACCTTCCTACCAAGTTCATTTCCAACTAGTCTTGTGATTTTGGAGAGGTCACAAAAGCAGAAATCCCATTCAACCTCAGAACACTGCCTCAATATCAACAAACATATTCAAAGCAGAGAATGTTTGAACGTTCCCTTGCCCAGTGTAAACACAACTCTACTCTCCGGAGTTGGCTTAGGGAATCTTTCCTCGCTGCAGTTCGAGAATCCATGGGATGAAGCATGTACTTCCTAGAACCCGAACACTCCGGCATCCAGCGAAAGTCTTATCAGCCCCATCTACAGCAGAGGTTCCTTAAGAGCATGGTTCATACACCAGAGGAATTTCATGTAAGGCACACACAGGCTGCTTTTGTGACACTGGGATGTTTGATCAATGTTTTGAAACTGAGAGACGCTTTATGAAAAGAAAAGGGGCTTGCTTGGAGGCACGGATCTGTGGGGAGTAAAGAGGAAAACTTCCAGATGTTTGCTCGAGTTGGGGAGATTACTGGCAGGGAGGGGGTCCATGCCATATCATTTTTGAGCACACACCATGGACAGGATTAGATGACTGAGAGTCAAGCCTCTTTGATCTCCAAAGAGAGACTCATCAGTACAGCAACTAGGTCTCAGAACTCTCTTTCTCTCCGTTCTGACCCCGCTCTTCTCTCTGTATGTCGTCATCATCTGCACTGAGACTAAATCATAACCAAAGAGGGTCCAAGGTACACTTCCTCACCAAATTTTGGGGACACAGAGCTTTGCAGAATGTTTTTGAATAAATGAGCAGCTGAATCCATACTAAACAGAAATCTGTTAGCTCTTCACTTTTTTCTTTGCACAGACAGCAACAATGAAAGGACAGCTAACAAAAGTATGACCTTATAATCCCACATAATTTATCCCACATAAGCACACAAGCCTTCAAACCTTTCAAGAGTTTAAGCCACCTTACGGAGGAAGGATTTTCAAAATAGCAAAATCACTGGCAAAACTCTACGAGTAAATGCGTGTTTTATGTTTACAATGATATTTGCAGTTTTTACAGTTTGTATGTTTTTTTCAGTTTAAATCATTATGATTGAAAATCCCAACTGGCTGATTACATTTCTTGTTCGAAGTTGTTGATACTCAGTAGTTGAAACTCAGTAGCTTCCAAATGAAGACAGAAACAGCTTAAAGGTAAATAAACACTGATCACAACTTTGCACTAAAGGTAATAAAGCAATACTCAGAAGTAACTTTTGATCATATGCTTTTTCATCTGCTTCATGGTGTGTCTCAAATGAATCTGCTTTCTGCTTTCTTTTGTTAACAAGCATTTCCCTCAAACTCATGGACAATACAAAAATAATCAAATTATGAAAATAACTGCAGTACGCTTAAATAATAACAGTGAGAAGCCTACTCCCTAAAACAATGATAGGCATTGTATTTAAACTGCTGGGCAATGTAGCTGACCTGAGCTGACCTGATTACAATGATTAAAGTCGTTAGGGTTGGAAGAGAAGAGAAAATAACAGTTTAAGGCTCCAGCAGACTTACATATATCCATACGGACAGGTCTTGCTGCAGCTCAGAGGTCTGCACATTGATGGTATGCTGCACTCACATACTTCACACCCAAAGTCATCCTTCACATATCCCATGGGGCATTGCAGGTTGCAGTATTTGGACAATTCAGGGCAAGAGTCATCTGCAAATAGTCAAATTAAAGGCAGTTAAATGAGGTGTGTCATTAGAACCATAAAAATCATGGTGCCAAAACAGTGCGAACAGGCAAGTGCATCAATTTTGCAAATGTAGAAAATTATATAAAATCAAATGCAGTATATATTACAATATTTCGGTAATATTCAGCAACAAATGCCCTCATTTCGAAAAAAAAGACTTCTTGGACTTTTTTCCAATGTAAGAAAACCTTGTGTGTTAATTTTTATTGTCTGTTTTCAAGTATTGTGTCAAACGTTTGTGTTTTCAGAGATGTCGTGGCACACTGTAATGTTTAGACAAGAATATTCATTGGGTCAGATATTTACGGGTCTAAATCGTAAATCATTGTTAAAAAGGTTCTTTCACATAACATGCCAAGTCAAAGCTTTGCCCTAAATAAAATACCTTCCATACTCGAGAACCTCTGGCTGATGAAAAGGTTTTGCAAGCTTGAGGAAATGCACATCATGGGAAATGGCTTATGAACAAGTTACTGTGTGTAGACTCATGTCCAAGATGATTCATCCTCAGTGTGCACTATGTGTATTGAGCCAGTGTTTACTTGTGTTTTGCGCTGCTGGCAGTTGCAGAAACATACACTCAAGAGTGTTTTGAAAGTGGTCCGTTAGCAACACAGCTCTGAATACATGTACTCCAGTTGGGTGGAACTGCTCAGATAAGCTTTGCGTTTGTTCTTTATGTGAAAGATTTGGACACTCTGTCAGCGCAAGCTGATCTGTTGCTGAAATGACTGTCTGTATACAAGAATATGATTTCAATCAGACTTAGAAAGTTCTGGTTACATGTGATTGTTTGTTGTTTAGCCATCAAAGGAAAGATCAGACGCGTATGCAATGTGGGAGAAAAATCCAATTTGTCTGGCTGTGTAAATGGAGCCAGTGTGTAAGTGAAGTGTAAGGGATCTCGAGTTCACTTACTGCCAAGACACTGACACAGTAGACAGCCGTTGTGGTCCTGCTGATAGCCAAATGGACAGTCTTGTCCTGAGAGGGAGCAGTTTTCAAGTGGGGGACACAGTAAGGGGCTCACGGTCTCATACGAAGGCTCTGAAAGAACATAATAGAAGAGGATATGTTCCCAGTTATTATGTTCATGTTTCCAGTTCTTATTTTGAAGCTTCTTGTCCTCTCTTTTTGGTCAGAATCCAGGACGTGGACCAGGTCAAGTCAAACCAATACCCATCCTTCATGTTCACTTAAACCATAGAGGACATCAAGACCTCAGTCAGTTAAAGACTTTAACTTCTTCCAGTGAGTCATGGGGTGTGGAAAACATCAGCTAACACTGCTCATTTGCCCCAATAATTTGAGACAAACTCTTCCACGATGTCAGCTTTGTCTTTTCCATGAAGTGGTACTTAATCCAACGTCAGATACATACTGAAAATAAATATAATCCCAAACTTCACATAGATTCTGCATGCTTAAAATCATGCTAACAATCTTGGCTAAAATGGCAGCAGCACACTCTGGGTTCCAGTGATTGCAGATAAATGCAGCTGCAATTATACTGCTCTAACCTCCCTTATCTGGCAGCTTTGATAAATGAGCTGCTTTTCTTGTATTTGTTGAATTGCTGCACAGAAGCACCACTTGCTTCTAAACCAAATTATACAGTGCCCACAACCCTCCAACAACTCATCTGTTGGTACTTAAATAAAAGTAAAATTGGGCCTTCGTCTCTGAGCCATGGGATGTCATGGGGAACACTGCTGTGGTGGCACGTGTGCTGCCCACAAATGCCTCCTCATGCTGGGCGAGAAACAGAACAATATTCTTCAGTTAAGGAAGCCAGGTTGGGCTCCTTTCGGTGGGTCAGACCAATAAAGGATCTTCTGCAGTCTATAGTATGCCTACAGGCCTTCTTTAATGAGCTACTGTGAGGGTAAACATACATGTGGATGGCATAAGATTGCTACTAAGCTCTGTAATGGTGGGACAGGCAGTTATCCAAAAAATGTATACACTCTTGGGTGCAATTATCTTTCAAGAGAGCCTCACACTGACATTATGATCTACAAAAACTTATAGAAACATCTCCAACTGATCCCAGATACTCCAAACACACTCTAAGCTCGGTGTCCCCTGGTGGAAATCTGGAAATCGCACTGTGGGATGAACAAATGCAGGAATCTTCAAGGAAACAATTGTCCATTTCGATAATGTGTGTGCAAATGATTAGGCCTAACTTCAATTACAAGACAAATATGTCAGTAATAAAGCAGTGAAGCCTAAATAACAAATGTCTTCCTGCCTATCCCACAAAAAACATTTTCATATTTTACGTTGTTGGAACGTTGCCACTAATGCCAGATGACATATTTTATTTGATTCACCATTATTGATTACTGGACCACAGGCTACTAATATGCAGGATGACCTATGCTTGAAGGGGTCTTCAGCAGTACAACTGGCTAAGAATGCATCTTATCTCAAGGGCCTGCCTGAGCGCCCAACACTGCCACAGCCAGGTTTGATTGGGAGTCCATAAGAGCATAATTGGCCCATTAGCTCTCTGGGTAGGGAGAATGGCTTTCTTTCTCTCCCCAATTAGATCTATAGCAGTGCTAGCCAAACGTGAATGTTTACCAGTTCATGCAGACAGAACTGGCCATCTAGCGTTCTCCACTAAGTGTGTTCCGCCATTCCCCAACAAGAATATAAGCTGAACAGAAACATGTTGGCCTATTTGTTTTAATACAAACTGGCTGGTGCCATACAGCAGATAAGATTCAGACAGAAGATGGGAACTAACTAAGGAAGTAACTGAAAAAGAATTATAAGTCCTATTTGTGTCATTTCTGCATAATACATTCTGAATGCAAACTTGTACAGCTAAATGTATACTTTTGTTGTAATTTCACTAAAGGTCAGTGGTTGTAACTCCGTTACAGAGCTACATCTGCAAACAGGCACTTTCTCTGGCTGTGGGTGGTCATGGGGCTTGTTGTCCCTTGGTCAGGAATTCAGGTATGGACCAGTAGTGTCACTGTCCATGTTTAAATAGCTTGCATACTTAGAGTGGCTTAATGACGAGGTGTTGAGAAGTTCCCCTCATCAAAGAACGTGTGAATGAGCATGTTTAAATGAGAAAGAAAGATTGGGTGTAGGATTGTTTGTGCTGGAATAAGTGTTAACATTCAGGTTGTGTGTGTGTTCATGCATGTGTGTATGCCAGCACATGTTTTAGTAAAGCCTCAGTTTACAAAAGCAGCAGTCCTATAAACAAAAGAGGGGCCGCATGTGGATACTTGCACGTGTGTGTACACATTTGCCAGTATATGTATCTGCTTCTGTGTGTGTGTGTGCTTACCCTCACAGAAGGGACAGCACTCTCCCGGGATCTTCACTGGGTTCTGGCAGCTCTGCTTGCAGGCCATGGCCGTGCAGTGGGGTTCTCCGTCTACACACTGGCAGAATGTGCAGTCATCCTCCTTCCACTGCTCCTCGTGCTGCCGTAGCTTATGGTTCACCCAGCAGCTGGCCTTCGTGCTGTCCACTGATAACAGTTCCACATCTGCTGGGGGAGACACCAAAGACAGTGATAATGGCTGGGTTAAAATGGGTATTTAATAAATAATTGTTATTGTCCTTCTGCTATACATTTGATTTGCATTAGATTATTATTTGTATATGAATACTTAATTAAATAATGCTATTGTAGGGCATATGAAACCATGTTTCAAATAACAAATATGGTCTATTCATTAATACACAAGGCAGCATATTTCTTTGCTGTCCATTACTGCTCCGTGTCAGAGGTTAACCTGACCACTGTGTGTCACTCTAAGCTTGACTCTTTTAACTTGACCTTGGTCTCCTGAGGCGAAGACCGATGCAGAGGTCATGGCTGTAATTTTCACTCCAAAGTAGGAAATACTGTTTAAAAGCATTGGCGGCATTATATCCACATTTACACCAGTGTTTGAAGTTGCGAGCAGGCTTAAAGTGAAGCCAAATGTGTGAGAGCTTCCTGAGCTGGTGGCATGTTCTGCTAACGGTTTAAGTATGGTCTGAGGGGAATTCTGAGGTAATGTGCCAGAGGTTCTTGAAAACGTACATAATTGATCTTTTTGGTTCTGTTTGTGGTTGTTTAGTGTCCAGTCATCACCGCAGTGTAGGTGCTGCATTTTCTGTCTGTAAGAGTGTCTGATTTATTCCCAGGAAAAGCCTGTGTTTACGCGATTGCAGCAGTGATTTAATGATGTGCTTTCCATCTGGGTGCAGTTAAACCCCATGACTCTTCATCTACAGTTTCTGCTCTCTTTGTTTCCTTCCTATCTCCCAAGCTCAGTTAGAGCACTTTCACCTGTTGAAAATCCGCTCAAGCATTTAACACCACGGGCGAACCTAAAAAAAATTAAATCGGATGTACTTGACTGCACGAAATTGCCCTCCAAAAGAAATTATGTAAAACTTCAGAAGATGCAAGAATAAGAAACTGTTTTATATGTTGTTAGAAAGTCTACACAAGCTTCTGAGATGCCCCAGGGACCTCAGTTAAGAAACAACTGTTGAAACCTCACTGTAGTAAAATAAGACATACCTTATAAAAATGATTTTGCCAACATCAATTTTATTGTGATTATCTCATTATCTAGTACTGAATGGAGGTCTATCATTCGTGTGAATGTTACTCTGACAGGTACCATTGTCGCAGACCAAGCACACCTGCATCGGTATTTACTAATGACAGTGGGGATCGGTGTATACCACTCTAGCTTGAAGCTTAATATTGGGTTTGGTGACTTTAAGCTGCGGCTGACAAAGACGGAAAAAAAGTAAACGTATAAAAGTTAACTAGGAAAAAATATTATTACTGTTTTTGAATTTTACATTCACCACAAACGTTCTGTGATTTTAAGAAAATCCAAAAAAAATGCTCCAAATTCTTGTGTGCCAAAGTGCTATTTTACCCCACAATATTTGCTTAAATAATAAGGTGGAGTGTTGTTTTAAGTTGGCAACAATGCACACAGTCAGAGGATTTTATGGTCCACTTCAACTTCTGCTAATTGCTTCAGGATAGCCTTTAATATGGCGTGACCTCCATGTGAACGTGTTTCCACATTTGGAGTGTATAGTCCACTATTTTGTTATAAACACAGTGGGTAGGGGATGGCCAGGGGCCCTTTCTGTGTGGAGTTTGCATGTTTTCCCTGTTGCCTTTGAGTAGGCCAGTTTCCTCCCACAGTCCAAAGACATGCATGGGAGGTGAACTGGAGATGCTAAATTGCCCCTAGGTGTGAGTAGGTACATGCATGAGTCTGCCCTGTGATGGACTAGTGACTGCTCCAGGGTGTTTTTCTGCCGTTCACCCTACGACTGCTGGGATAGGCTCAGCACTCCCTGTGACAATGAGTAAGGATAAGCGGTCCAGATAATGGATGGAAGGATTTACACGCAAACACTATTTGCCTTATTTGCTTTATAGGCTTTATATCTCAATAAATTAGGTGTCCAATTTTTCTAAAAGTCCACTGCCGGGAAGCACCATGCTTCATACATATTTCTATTTTTATGCAGCATACTAACATCTTTTCTAATCCTTCCAAAAACAACACATTTTGATATAACAGATTATCCAGAGAAAAAAGGATTGGTGGAGGAATGTAGCATTGGCCTTCTTGCTCAAGAACTCCTCCTGTGTGGGGATTCAGACTTGTGTGGGCTGACACTTAAGAATTCAGTTCAGCAGGCTTTTTACATCAATTACTTGGTTTAGAATCCGATAAACACAAAATGAATCTTGCTTATTGACCATCTGAGGTAAGCACTAATGCTACCACCACTGATGTATTTGCTAGTCTTTGATCTGATTTTTAGCTAGCCTATACATTATGATTGGTTGAAGGTGGTTGTATGACATTTTTATATGAAGCATGGTGGGAATGTTGATGACTGAAAAACATAAAAAGAACAAAAATTGGTGAATTTTGACAAATTTAATGTCAATTCAAGAAAAAGCCCTCTGATCTCAGGTTGTGGTACTTCGCTTAACTCTCAAAACTAATCATTAATTAACTAAAAGGGCCAGTTTGATCAGACTACCAGTCTTCTTTTAACTCTTCATTGTCATGGCATAACTCTCATTCCAACCTTCCCTTAATGAAAAGGGACCACTGCTGGATGGCCCAAGATGAAAGCATTCCCTTCTTTTAGACGGCTTTGGTTTCCAGGTGGGTCTCTCGACTTTGACCCCTTATATAACTGCTGTTCCTACTTCTGATGTCTGCTGAACCCAGAAACACACTCTGACTGAGAGGAAATGTTAGTCTGTCTGATCTCTGTCTGTTAGCCACATGTGCAGCTAAGCTACTTACATTCTGTCCATTTCCATCTAGCTAGCTACAACTACTCTCAGGGGCATCTAAGGTTTAGCGACCAAACAATAAGATATATTCCATTACAATATGATTATTCTGTTATAACTTCACATTTTTCCTTGAGACTCGGTCTTATAAGTAGATACAATGACAATCAAAACCAAGAGTGACAAGAAGGTACATTCTGTTGTATGGCTAAAAGCTTGGTCCAAAGTTCTACCTTGATGACACTACTCTGTTGTTCTGTGACTGTGGCTTAGAAACTTTCTGGCCTCAGATATGTGATTATCATTCTGAGAGCCCTTGATGTTTACATGAAGTTTATTGTAGTAGGGCATGTCTGGATTTGGAAAGGATGTGGTTAAGGTGAAAAGCATTAAACGTAGCCAGGGAACCTCAGGGGGCAGAAGCAGTTCAAAGCCACATGCACCAGCTCATCACTGCTGACAACACTCAGTCCTTTCAAAGGAAGCTGGCTTCCACGCTGCCATTCATCAAATGAGACAACCTTACATAGCAAAACTCAAACGAGTCCCACTGTTAAAAACAGTGTAATGTCTGCATATAAAGTGGAGAAGTGCTATGTATACATTAATGAACACAAATACAAGCCCTCCACTCTAAACCTTAGCCCAACCGCATGCATTAGCTGGATTCAAGAGCTTACAGGGCTTTAACAGTATTACATTTAAGCTCATGTTCTAAATATTTTTGTGCTGTATGTTTTAGGAATGTCATCAAGAACAGGCCATACAACACAGCACCATTCTCTCAGGTCCTACAGGGTCACATGCCAGCACAGTTTGGTTTGGTATACTGCACTGTAAAACCTAATTACTGTTTCAAATTTGTCTGAAATTGTGTATAACTGCCATCTTAAGCAATTAGTTCCAACCACACAATCCTAATGGTCGAGAAGTGTTCGGTCCATGCTGTTGAGAACATTTTTTTTCCCGATTTCCAAACCTTGCCCCTATGCAAGAATTTTGGTCAGCAGCTGTGATGGCAGAACTGAAGTTAGCCAGAAATGAACAGAATACAATTTGGAAAACAAGATGGGCTGTGAAACACATGCTTAAGCCGATTGCTAAAAGTGTGTTAAGAGCATAAATCTGCCAATTCTGATCCTGGCCAAGGCCAATCAAATGCATCCCTAACAAACCATTGTAATCCCACCCTATAATAGTGTTTTAAAATGCAAGAAGCTAATAAATAATTAAAAAGTGGTCTATCAATTGTATACTTGTAGTTACATGATCATTTTTGTCACTTTAGGAAATTTTCATATTTCCATTAACTGAGGTATGTTGAGTATGTTGAGTAGGGAAATCCCCATGCTGGACATTGGACCCCAAGGACTAAAAATGTCCCATGTACTATTAGCTCATGTACTGTGCATTGCTGGAAAATTACTTCATCAATCTGAGAGTGCAGTGTGTGAGAATAGGGTGGTGTAGTGTACCTATGCAAACCGGGCAGCATTCCCCTTCTGGGATGTAGAAGTTATCACAATCCAGCTCAGCGCACTCGGCCTTGGTACAAAAGGAGATGCCTCCACGACACTGGCAGAGCCAGCAAGCATCCATGCGGTACACCTCGCCCTCAGCAAACTGCTTCCCGTTGTGCACACACTTGGGGGAAACTGGTGAAGAGAGACAGAAGCAGTGAGCAGAAGGGAGGTAAATCATACTATAATCACACTGAGCTACATTTTACCATAGCTACCCCAAAAGTCCAATTTCATACATCACTGAAACCACTGATGAAATGTTAAGGTTAGGATTAAGATTTAAAATAACACACATATGGTAAAACTGTCCTTCCTCCAAAAGTATCCACATATTGCTGATCTAAGCACCTTCACTAAGCCGTCCTCTGTTCAAACAATGCAGCCAGATCTGCTTAGTAAGAATGCATGAATGTGGCTTGTCTTATAGCTAGTGCTCACACACATGTAGCACGCGCGCACACACACACACACACACACGCACACACACACACACAAACACACACTGTGTCAAAGAAAACAGCAGCCGGAGCCGACTGCACACTGCAGACAGCAGACGGGCTGAGTAAAAACTACCGGAAACCTCTGCAGTCTCCGAGGCTCTGGCTGCTAGAACAACAGATACCGCTTGGGTCATAGGAGATCCA
>JBBIGA010000001.1:39829602-39840451 GCA_037576975.1 Alestes dentex | reverse complement strand
AAACACACACTGTGTCAAAGAAAACAGCAGCCGGAGCCGACTGCACACTGCAGACAGCAGACGGGCTGAGTAAAAACCCTACATAACTACCGGAAACCTCTGCAGTCTCCGAGGCTCTGGCTGCTAGAACAACAGATACCGCTTGGGTCATAGGAGATCCAGAGCCAGCGCTGCACTGTAGCACGCAACTGACCCAAACCGTCTGCCCCCAACACAGCCATGCTTCATCAGCATTTCTAATGGAAATCATCTCAGTTTCTTTACAGCTTCATGCCTTTGTTATGTCTGTGCTACATGAACCGCAAAATATCAGCAATTTATTTATTTTCTATTTAGAAAAGTTCTTCCTCCTATGTAAAACTAAACACAAAAATAGACTTACAATCGCAAGACAAACCTGATAGACATGATGTTTAGTGGCAAAGCACAACTATTTTTCTTCCAAAACTGCAGATTTGCTCTTAGTGTAATCAGTTTTCTGGATCTCTGTGTCACGCCTGTTAACATGAAGGTCATTTTCACTTTATGATTGGACCTATTTACTGCATATTATATGACAGAAATTCCCCTACTGGGAATGGACAATTACAGTCATGGTGGAAGTAAACAGCCTACTGTTGCAGCCCACCTGCAAAGCATTCGTCATGTTTTGGGTACATAGTCACACGTAAAAAGGCAACACGCTGAAACGGGTAACAGAAAACAGTAATTAACTTGGCCTTGCTTTCTGCAAGGTTGGTGTTCCCCTTCTTTATGCCTGTCTTGACATAAACCTGAAAATGATGGCCTTCATACTTTCATCTTTATCGTAAAAGTGCTTGGGTTACACTGTACTCTTCATCATAAAAAGGGAATGGTTTTCAGTAGCATGCCATACATGTCAATGTGCCGTTCAAGAGGTCAGGCATAGTTCATTTTTCCAAGCAGTAGAGTAATAACAGTCAACTTGATCTATGTAGAAACTTTCACATGAAATCACACATACACGTGCTTGTGAATCTGCCTGAAAAATATCTACTAGTCTAGTCGAACACTGAGCATCATTACATAGCTGTAGAAAAGACTTTATGTTAAATGTATAGGAGACAAATGGAATACCTTTCAACTGGCCATAAAGCAGAGGTCACCAACACACTTCCTGGAGAGCTACCTCACTACAAAGTTTAGTTTCTAGCCTAATTGGCCACACTCACCCCAACTAATCATTGTCAGCAACAAATAACATTTCTAGGCGGTCTTCACAGACTGGATGAGGTGCTTTGTTTTAGATTTTCAGACTTTTCCAGAAGTTGAACTCAGCATGAACACAGAAGTATGAGAACTGCAAGTGTCATCAAAGGCCCATAGGCTACCAGATATGTCCTTGCACCAAGTTGTCAATGCTTTCTGTGGCAACATCAGCATCTGTGGACCATACTTCTACAACAGAGTAAAAAAGCAGGTCTGACTGCGCAACCCAGTTTTTTGCAGGCTAATACAAAGCAGGTGGACCAAGCCAGTCGAAAATAAAGAGAGGATTTGCCTCTTTTATTCCTCTCTCCTCTCATCTTCCTTGACCTGACGTGAGGCGTGAGCTAGCAGAGCGAATCAAAATCAAAGCCGGAGAGTCAAAAGATACCGCTGTGATTCATTAACATAACGCGACTTCTAAGGGGAAGTCATGTGACGGGATGCGTGCATGTGATTTCCGCAGTGTTTATGGCCGTTAATCCTGAGCGCGGACTGGTGCTGCAGACGGGGATTCCAGTCATGCTTCCAGTCAGGTTGTTTTTCTTTGCCTTTCCAGTTTTCTTTCTCTTTCCAGGGCAAGAAACTCCAGCCAGCACCAACGATAACTACAGCGTCTGTACTACTGCGCAGAAAGTTAATCAGCATTGTTCACCATAATGAACAATAAACAATTAGCTGGAGGGGAAGTCAAAATCCATTAATGAAAGGGTTCAGTGCTTATCTAGCTCAGCAATCAGAAACATTCATCAGTTATAAAGATACAATGGAGTCTACTGGTCCAGAGTTGAAAAGCACTATGAACTCTAGAGAGCCACATGAATCCTCTCTTTAGTCCTCATAGTAGAGACATATTATGGAGTCTACATTGCCTGTAACAGCGTTAGTATTCTCTAAGTTAGTAAAGTGATCCCTTATAGTCGTGTGTGAACACTCCACAACACAGTACACAGCGTGAACAGTGTGAAATTCTCTCTGCATTAAACCCATTCACCAAAGGAAGCAGTGGGCAGCCACCGGTGTGGTGCCAGGGGAGCAGTGTGTGTGGAAGGTACCTTGCCCAAGGGTACTTCATTGGTGCCCCTGAAAGTCCTGTGATTCAAACCCACGACCCTCCAATCACAGGGACAACTCCCTAACCACCAGGCCACAAATAAACTAACAAACATACATTCCTGATATTATGTTGTGTCAAGGGGTCAAAAGTAGACAAAGACCATCTAGCCAAGGGCATAAAATACGCTACAAGCTATAATTACACACTGTAAAAAACGAGTGTAAAATATCTAATTTGCTGTTGACTTAAAAAATGCATACTGTATGATCCAATGACAATAATGAGTTTGTACATTTTCACATCCTTGTACAACACAACAAAGCTATGTCTAATTATGCAGATTTTTGTCAACAGTACTGTTTGTGAAAAGCTGGCAGTAACCAAATGTGTGTCTTAATATAAACACTATCACAAAACATTAATATATTTATGTCACGTGCGGTGCTCGGGGAAAGTGAGGCGAGGCACAAAGTGCAGGTTCCATTAGATGGTTTTAATATAAAGACACAGACTCTAATCAAACAAAACCAAAAGGCACGAGGGCCTAACAGAAAAACACCACATAATACATACATACATACATACATAAGGACATGGTCACATGCAGGAAACATCAAGGTAGTGTTAGGGTTGATCCACAAATAACACTCAAACTCAAAGAACTTAAATACCAAACACTCTCCGACGAAAAACAATCAAAAGGCCCAATCACTTAAACTAATACACAGAACAGGTGACACAGTGACATACGACACAAACATCCACTTATTTCAAAATAAAAGACCCATAACTAAAAACCCAGCCCTAACAATTTATTTTGATGCAGGAATGGCATGTAACATAAAGCTTAACTGCAGATGAACCCTTTAAAGATAACAAAATTTGATTTAACCAAACTTTAAACTTAAAATAAAAAACTCTAGCCTTTTAACTTCTTTGACAAGTACCGGGACCTGTATTTACCAGAAGGCCCTATTCGTAACAGCAACTGGCTGCAGTTCAGGAATAGAATAGAATAGACAGTAGACTATTTGTATTCACTCTTTACAGTGTGTACAGCCACACTGATCACCTGGAGGACTGGTGTACATGACACTGTCCTAATAGAGTATAGTGCCAGGGCTCTCCCTCACAACCACTCTCACCCAGCTTTAAGGGCTATTACTACAGAGAGGCACAACTGAATCAGATTCCGAGGATACTCCCACCACAGTCCTGGCAGACCCACTAACCTAATAGGCAAGCAAAGAAAATGTGCCAGACTGGCCTGTTACTCGAGCAGAGCCAGTAGCCAACGGTGCGATCCCAAGTAATTATCTAAAAATCAGAAGTACATTCCAACCTGTAATGCTTCAGGTTAATCTGTACTATTCGTATACAAAAATACCTCCCTCCATGATTGTCAGATGCCTCACTCATGAGTTCTCTGTCTTCCCTACTTTCTCTCTCTGAAACAGGACTCAGTTATGCAGAAGCTAAGCGCTAGTGAAGACCAAAAAGGGCACGAAATCTCTCGGCCTTGCTGAAAGAAGCAGACACTTGTTATCAAAATACTGATCCCCTTTGCCCCCACTGCCGCCACTCGCAGCCCCGCCAACCACATATACACTTTCATGCTCCCTCTCTCTCTCACATCCCTCAGTCTCTCACCCTCTCCCACACATGCAGGGAGACACATGTCTACACATATAGCCCTCAATGAACCCCCTGCACTTCCCCACTTGGACGTGTGTGTGTGTATTTGTGTATGTGTGTGTGTGCATGAGCAGACAAGCGAAGCCTTTGACTCCGCTCTGCCGCTTGGAACGCGACTAGTAGCCTAAGCAGTTTTTTCCTCTGTCCGCCCGGCTTCCTTGTTAAGTCCATTAGTTCCGGGACATGGCACACATTTACAGCAGGGCCAAGAGGCCAGAATGGGAATTTGGACTGTTGGTAAAACAGGGAATATTTGACGCTAGCACAAAGTACACACTGTGGGTGAAGCCCCCTTCTCTGTGTAAAAGCAGCTTTCTACACACTCTTTCTTTCTTTCCTTTCGTCTTTCTTGTTCTCTGTTAACTTCCAGTCACTCCACTTCTCACACTTTCCCTCGCCCTCTAACACTCTCCTTTGCCCTCTCTAGCATCTACTCAACATCTGTCTCTGTTTCAACCTCTCCCTGCATTGTGTCTTCTGCTTCTGGCACTCTCACTACATACTCACCTCCAGAATAATGGATTCATTGCTATACATTACATTTTACCCAAGTTTTTAAAGTTTCTTATAGACATAGCTAACTGTCAGCAATGGACGAGCATCCTCTATTGCATGACAGCACCACTGGTTTCCCCGGTTTCAGAACATACATGGAAACAAGCACCTCAACGCACTCAGAAGAGAACCCTGAGTATCTGATTCTGCCATGCAGCCTTTTAGATACCCATTTTCTTTCAAATTCCCCTTAATAATATTTTAATTAATGTTATACAGCGCAGCAGTCTGTACTGTCAGTTAGGGCTATTTTTGTAGAAAACCAGCACTCTGTGCTTGAGTTCTCCATACACGAGGCCAAGAGACACGTAGAGAGCATTAACTTTGCCTGCTCAGACAACTGGACTGAAATTTTGCAGTCCTGAACAGAGCTTATTATGTCCTGAACCAATTTAAGCACACATACACAAAACCTCCTTTGTTCTACAACAAAAGTATTATTAGAGAAAGATTATTTACTATTCATTAGAACAATTACATATACATATATCAGTGCAGGCAAGGTATTTTTCATAACACTGGCAAAAATGTCTGCCTTTTTAAGGTAAGACCTGTAAATATCTCTGTATTGAAGACTGCTAAGCACCTCTGAGGTACCCTTGAGCAAGGTACCGTCCCCACACAATGCTCTCTGGGTGCTGTGTTCCTGGCGGTTAATGCAGATGAAGAATTTCGTGCTGCTCACACTGTGTGCTGTGGTGTGTTCACGTATGACAGAACGGTCACTTTCACCTTTTCACATCACTTTCACTTTAAAAATGGTTGGATTCTTCTGCCAGGGGGAAAAAAATCTGGCTTGTTTTGTGGAATTCCCCTGCATCTCTGTCATTTTGAACCATTGTACCTACTCTTTTTGCCAGATGGCCGATCTGTTCTGCAGTGATTACGTCTGTATACGAAGGCCTTCTATTGTTAGTCTCCATAGAGACTCTTTTTCTCTCACTCCAGTTCGAACAGATGAGGATGGGTCCCCCCTTTTGAGTCTTGGTTCCTCTGGAGGTTTCTTCCTCCAGCTTTTACGGAGTTTTTCCTCACCTCTCTCACCTTTGGCTCGCTCACTAGGGGCTTGGACCTGGACTCTGTAAAGCTGCTTTGTGACTACACTGGTTGTAAAAAGCTCTATATAAACAAAATTAAATAGAACTGAATTGAATTGCAGCTGGCCCAAATTAATATTTCACCTTCGCTGTCCAGTCATTAATGTTGAACTTCGCCAGCACTGGCCTATGGAGCAGTAAAACTATGTTCTCTGGGGTGATGGAGAAATTATTTGGAGTGGTATTCGCTGTCCAGAACTAATCATGCAACATCTGTACCTGAACTCACTAGTGCTCTTGTGGCTGTAGGCAATCAAATCCTCAAAGCAATGTTGCAGCATCTAGTGTAACGCCTTCCCAAAATAGTAGGGGCTGTCACAGCAGGGGCCAACTCCTTATTAATACACATACCCTTCTACAACCTTTAGGCCATGTAGTGTATAAGGTAGGTCTTACATGTAAAGTAAGCAGACGATGTAATCTTAACACCAAAATGTATAGATGCATAGACTTTTCTGTGGTGGTCTTACCTCTCAGGCAGTCGTAGGTGTGGCAGCAGTTGCCCGGTGCACCGGTGGCCTCGCTAATGATCACTGCCCTGTGTCCACTGGAACATTCTGGCTGGGGCGGACACTGACCACAGGTGCACTGAGGTGGCAATATGGGGCAGCAGCCTCCAGGGGGCGTGTAGCTGCGGGTCAGTATTGAATCGAATGGGCAGTCAGTCAAGGGTAGAGTCGGGCATGTGATCCCAGCACATTTCAGCTCCACTGAAAAACCACACATACAGACAGAGAGGGTTAGAATGAGACATTAAGTAACAGTTGCTGTCATAAACACCTTCTACTTCTAAGTGGTTGCAGCATTGGGCAGAGAGAGAGAGAGAGAGAGAGAGAGAGAGAGAGAGAGAGAGAGAGAGGGAGATCGGGTTACAGGCTGGCAGAACTGTTCCTGTCATTAGATCTAACTCTGCCTCTCACTGACAGTTTTATGCATCCAGTCCACCTGAGCGTGAGAACACACTCACACATACACACACCAGAGATCCCTGTACTTCCTGTTCTCCATCCACTGCACTGTGTACTCAATGTGGAAAACAAACAGGCTTGCTCAGCTGCTTGTTCATTCAGTCGAAAGCAGCAGCAATTCACTCACTGTTTCTAGTATCATGGAGTTGAAAAGGGCAGAACAAGTTCATTACATGACATCTCACTAATGGCTGTTGTCCTGGGATTTTCACATACAAGAGTTTGCTGGTAATTAGGGATACATGAATGGAATCGGCTGGACGTTTGTAACTGACTAAGTTAATTTTAGCAGGCTACACTACATTAACATGGCTACATCGACGGCATTTAGCAGTAGCCTTTATCAAAAGCGACTTCCATTCCTTAACAATAGGGGACAGTCTCCCCGGAGCAACGGGTCTTGTTCAGGAACCCAGTGGTGGTATGCTGAAGGTAGGATTCAAACCCATGACATCTTGGTCCAGAAGCAAGTATCCTACCCACTAGGCCTCCACCATTCCCCCACTCTGTATTTGAATGCCACTGTTACACTTGTACCAAAATGTCATGGCATAATCATGCATGATTAATTGTGCTGAATAGCCAGTCATCTCTAACCTTTATGTAGCACTTCATTTCACAGTGCAAAATCCAAAGAACTAGTAGTGATCAGGAATCCTGTGGATGAAAACAGCTATTGGATTGAATAGTATCCAAAGCAAATGCAGAGAGCCATTCGAGAAAATAAATGGGATACAAAGGTACAGAATGTCAGAATGCACTTTGGCTACAACTGCTGAAGACTATGTCAGGTAACAGTGTTGCCAGCAAAGATTAAGAAAGTAAGTATGCAGTGGGTACAGGTACAATAAAAGTTGAGTGGAAAAAAGCTAGTTAGACCAATCCAAGGTCATTTTGCTGAGTGAAGGAACAGAACTGGTGCAAGTTACATGAGTCCATGGAGCCATCCTGTTTGGTATACAGATTTTGTGTGTGTGTGTGTGTGTGTGTGTGTGTGTGTGTGTGTGTGTGTGTGTGCGTGTGTTTCTGGCACACATTAGAGCACACTGTATCCATGTAGCTAGCTGCTGACTAAGTTCATCCTTTCATGGCTACAGTTTTGGACACTTCTAGATGGTTAATGCACCATGTCAGAAATCATGTATCATCATTAAATGGTTCCAGGAACGCGATAGCGAGCTTTCATTGCTTCAGTGGCCTGCACAGTCCCCAGAGTTTAACCCTACTGATCATATTTGGTATAAGCTGGAAAGCAGCTGTCCAGCTTCCAGCAACTGTGCAACGCATCATTACTCTATGGAACAGCATTCCTGCAAAACCCACCCAATACTGTGTGAAATCCGTGCCCAGATGAATTTGTTCAGTTCTGAAAGCCAAAGGAGGTTCACATTCTACCTAAAAACAGGACACTCTTTGCATATTTATCTAAGATATTTATCTATGCCTTGTTTAGCTTGATATCCTCCATGAATGTGTTACCTCAGGTTCTATTTTAAACCCATCATTTGGCACAGTCAAAATTTGTCCGTCTGCAAAGTCCCTGGTGCTGGCACAATCGCACCGATACCATTGTGGAGAGGCATCGGACCACTCTGGATTGAATTTTGGATGACGTTCAGGAAAAGAAAATTGGTGGATTATTTTTCCCTACTCTGTTATTGTGGCAAAACAGAAGCTACCTCACAGAGCTTGGATTACATAGCACTTAAACAGCGTTTATTTTGGGTTTGACTTCCTCACTGTAGCAGTACAACTTGAATAGAGGGTATCAATGTGTGCAGACAGAGAGACAGACAGACAGCTTTTGCCCTTGAAGTCTGTCTGCAAATGAACATTTTTTCAGGGCATTGTAGACAAAACACATTCTGGAATCCAGCAGTGGGCAACCTGAAGGCCAATTTACAGATTTCTTTGTGCTCTATTACAAAGGTCTCAGTGCAGACAAATGCTGTCCTGAAAGAGTTCAGCCTGCCACTGCATCGTCACACAACGCTGCTGGATGCTTTGGCAAGCTAAGAGAGGGTCAACAATCACTCGACGTAACTGTAGGCACATGCCCAGCTGTGTCAGAACCTCAATGTGATGCAAGTCATTCATCTGGGACTGCTGCCACTGGAAATCCCACAGCACAACAAACCACCATGCACAGCCCTTTGGCTCACACATGCATGAAAGATGGCTAACAACAGTGTCAGCAGGCTGTGCATTCAAACTACACTGTCATGTTCATCTTATTCCAGCCACCAGCGTTTGTAGACATGGTCATTTCGGTAACAGTGACAAATATTGCAGCTGCTGAAAAATCAGAGTAAAGGCACAAGCCCCTTTAAGCAGTGGTTCGCAGGTTTGATCATGGAGCAATACTGGACTAGTCACTCATAGAATCCATTACAATTTCAATCGCAGTAACATTTAAAAAGCAAGGGACTATCCTTGCATTTGCCCTCAATCAACCTTTATTGGTATATGGCACTGCCCATGCTCATGGTAAGTCTCACAGTAAGCTGCTGCGGGCAGCACTGTCATGCACAAATGACATACAAGGACTGGCAGAAATAATGTATACAGATCACATTTATGTTTTAAAGGCATCCTGCAGAAATAATAATAAGAGACATCTGAGCCTTGTCCTTGAAGGGTCCCCACAGACATCACAAAAGTAATAAAATAATAAAAATAAAAATAGTAATAAAAAAACTGAAGATATTGTATGAAAAATCTTTTTTTTAAAACACAATACATTACAGTATTTTCAGAGGAGACTTTAGTCCTGAAGATGCCTTGTTTGTCTTCGAGTTCAAACTACAGTGACCAAAAGTAAAGTTACCATCAATATGATGAGGAGAAAGAGTTATACAGTGCAAAAATAAGAAGGAATATAAATATGTTTATGCGACAATAGACACTGAAAACAAAAAGAAAGACAGCAGCATAGTATGCAATAATGAGAGATATTAAAAATTACAGTTAAATATGATTGTCACAAAGGACATATTTATGTAAAATATGTAAAGTTGCTGTTATTAATGAATGAGGTGAGTTTTGTTTGCATTTTGTGCACATGATGTCTTAATGTTCCCTGATCAGTGCAATGAAAACAATATCCTCAGTCTCCCAAAAAACACAGCAACCCTTATATTACAAATATAGCTTCTTGTCTATATTATATTACAACACTATATTCCAATTCTGTCAAAGTATAAACCAGAAACGGTTGTATTACTTCCTGAACTGTATTTAAAGTGTCATAATTGCATTCCTCACTGATTACATTTCTGTTTTATTTTCAAGTTTAAAATTTCCTGTCCTCACATCCTAAAATCAACCCACCCCTCTTTCTTGGGGCCCACTGCCACTGAGGTCTGCCCCTTAGCCCCACCACTGCAAATGGATAATGGTAATGCAAATAAGTAATGCAAGTAATTCCTATTCATTCAGTAACTAAAGTAATTTAATTACTGTGACGCATTATGTTGTAGTGTTCTGCCCAAACACTGCCTGGAATTACCTCGTCCTGCATACTGCAGTGAGCTGAAGCAGATGTGTTCAAGCAAGGAAGAAAAACTAAAATGTGCAGGGCGAAAGGACACCCTAGGAAGAGGGTCAGGAAAACTTCGTTTAAATAAACAATAGTGCCATCGTTAAAAATGATGTAGCTAGTTAGCATGACAGCACTGTAATTATTTTTGATTGTTTATTAAACTAAATGACGCTAATGCTGAAGGCGGAAGACCGATGAGAATATGGTGAACAGAAACACCACAAAACTCATAAACAGCTAATTGCCTCATGAACGTGAAGAAAACGAAGATGTTTACGAGCAAGGCCAGTGGCATTCTCCACGATCCGCATGACCACTGCAAAAGCGGCAGCCAGGCTGAATTGCATAATGTGGTTTGTGCTGTGGTGTCTTGCAGAGAGCGGTGTCTTCAGCTGATGTCCTTCCCAGGCTCTGACCCTATCGCCCCCTTCCCAAGACTGCAACTCGACTCTCACTGAGGATGTGCCTCCACTATGACATTTGCGGACTTGTAAGAAGATCTTGTCTGTTTTTTCCTCTCCCCTGCCACCTTTCCCCACACCATATGGGAAATTCAAAAGTTATGATACACTCTGGCCTCTCAGAGGTCAGCAACATTCTCTGCTGTTGTAACGTATGGGGTGCTGTTTGTAAAAAACAGCTTCACAAATTTAGAGGTGTCATTTTTTCATCATTTAGCGCAATGTTCACACAATTTTCACACATTTAG
>JBBIGA010000001.1:39767685-39786651 GCA_037576975.1 Alestes dentex | reverse complement strand
ATACCGGATCGGTCGAGGCCTGGGTTAACAACGACCGCCACTGGTGCTGTTGACCTACAGGGTGCCAGCGGAAATTGTAGGACTAAATGGAGACAGATGATTCGCTGTGGCGACCCCTGAAGGGTAAAGCCGAAAGAGAAAGAAGAAGTGTGAGGGTTGATCCACAAAAACAACTCAAACTCAAAGAACTTAAATAGCAAACCCTCAGACAAAAACCAATCAAACAGCCCAATCACTTAAACTAAAACACAAAAACACATGACAAACATCCACACATCTCAAAATAAGACTCAAAACCAAAAAGTGAAGGTTCCTCCTGATGGGGCTTGCTCCACAGCTCTGCCCCATGCTGGTTCCTGGGCTCCAGCTCTTCAGATCCAAGCCTGGCCCCCCCTCTTCCCATGCTGAAGTGTCCCCGAAGCAGGTCAAGGACGTGCTGACTTCAGCGCCTCTGCCAAAAGGGAAGTGGGATCCAGTGCCGTCGTGGGCGCACCGGCCTCCGGGCGGGCAGTGAGGGATGTGCTCCCCAACGCCCCGTGAGCACAGGCGAGGCCCCCCCGTCTGCGAAGCAGGTCAAGGGAGCACGGACTTCGGCGCTTCCGATGGAAGGGACGTGGGATCCAGTGCCGTTGTGGGCGCACCGGCCTCCGGGCGGGCAGCGAGGGATGTGCTCCCCAACGCCCCGCGAGCACAGGTGAGGCCCCACCGCCTGCAGCCTGGACTTTTGCCCCAAAGAGACTGGGGCAAGCGGCCCAGAAAGGGACTTGGACCCCCCTGGTGCTTGAGAAAGGCACTCTTGCATGGGGGGGGGGGGAGGAATCTGCATGATTTTTTTAGGGGGGTGTACATGGGATGGGGGCCCCAAAGGGGCTCCCTGAGGAGAGTCCACTGACTCCGCGCTGGTTGGAGGCAGGCTCACGCTCTCTCCTGGACGCCAGTGAGGAGGCTGCCTTCTCCATGGGGAATCCAAGCCTGGGAGCCTGTGCCGAAACCTGCTGCGCCTCTGGATGTTTTGGTGGATCAATCTGTCACATCAGGTGCTTGGGGGAAGTGAGGCAAGGCACAAAGTGCAGGTTCCATTAGATGGTTTTAATGTAAAGACACAGACTCTAACAAAAAATAAAACCAAATGGCACAAGGGCCTAACTGAAAAACACTAAACAGTACATACATAAGGAGGGGGCCTCATGCAGGAAAACATCAGGATACTGTGAGAGTTGATCCACAAAAACAACTCAAACTCAAAGAACTTAAATAGCAAACACTCAGACAAAAAACAATCAAATGGCCCAATCACTTAAACTAAAACACAAAACAGGTGACCCAGTGACACACGATACAAACATCCACGCATTTCAAAATAAAAGACTCAAAACCAAAAACCCAGCCCTAACAGAGTAAAGGACCTTTAAAGAACCTCGCCATAATGGAAAGGTAAAACTCTTAAACTGATTAAGAACCCTTACATAATGTGAAAGTTCATTATTTTAGAAGGTTCCTCACACTCTTAGAAAATGGTTCTTCTCTGGCATTGCTCAAAAACATTGCTCATTGCTGGCATCTCTTTGGTGTATCCAGCCAATCATATAACACTAAGTAACTTGTCCTGCATGTTATTGGCAGATCATTATTGTATCAGTGTAGAAGAAGGAACCTGGAGACCCAGGTCAAACCCCTGAGCCAGGGCACTGATCTGCTCCAGAGGTCAAAGGTCAACTAGCCAAATCTGTTCACACTAAAATTAATTTAACTGAAAAAAGTCACATGGTTTTAATTTAGTTTCATTTAGGTTAGTGGAAGTATATGCAGTCTCAGCCAGCCTTCATCACTCAGATGAAGGATGGGCTCAGTAGTTGTGTGGCGCAAAACACGTGAAGGAGAAGACGTTCTTCACCTTCACACATCTGCAGCTGTCTCCGGTCCTCTCTCTTTAGCCTCGCCTTTACTGGCAGAAGCTGACGCAGCTGTGTGTTTGCTTCACTGAAAACCACAGAGCCTGCAGATTGAGAGGATGTGCACCTGTGAACTCATCCTCTGCTTTGACCTGAACCACAGACCACAAGGGCACCCAAGGACCTCCTTCTTCAACCTATAGGTGCAGTACAGTTCACCTCATAAATAAAATTTTTCTTCCACTTCAAAGTTTACTTTCAAGTAGTTTGAGTTAGATTAGTTTTTGGCCTGGAAACAAAGCATTATGATGAAATTAGAAATGCCTAGTACAATCTCTAGATACCTTTCTAGTCTCATGAACCCTAGCTTCCACCTGCACTTTCACCAAAAGAACAGAGTAAAAAATGGCATAAGTTATGGCCTAGGGGGTGTTTTATACACTCACAGATCACTAATAGTGTAGATTCTAGATTGCAGTCCACACTTTTGGCACAACTAGTGTACTCAGAAGTCATTTGACTAACTGTACAAAACAAGTGTGCACCTCCCACCAAAGTCAGACACAGGTGCAACACACAGGGAACACTGAAAAAGTTTAGTTTATTTTTATTTAATGATACATACTGACTGTAAACATACTGACTGTAAAACTTATGGCAGCCTATTGGGTATAGAGTATACTCAATGAAGTAGCTTCTAAATGTATATAATAGCAAATTCTCTGACCTTACTATGCATTCAGTGTAACCTAATAATGACTTTGACCCAGTTAGCAATAATTTATTCAAATGACTTTGCTTTAAAAGTGTACCACATGCTCTACATAATCAATCAGAATAAAAAAACAATTTCATGAATGATTACTAAATTGACCTCAGTCGCATTAGAGATCAAAGCCTGGTCCACTGATGGCTCTCTCATGGCCTTTACCTAATTGACAGAATAGGGTGCTGTAGCACTGAGACTGAGCCTTGTAAGCTGACTGATGTATGAGTATGGTCTTTGGGCTTACAATGGCTGCAGTGAACCCTGGCCTATGGCCTGAAGGAGAGAGAATATTGACCTGGATAGTGATCTCAAGGTCCCACTGCACCAAGTTCACTGCCCTCGCGAGTGCAGCCTCAGGCTGTAAAGAGGCGCATGAGTGATTTAAATCAGGCTAGGCCAAGTGGACACTACACAACTTTCAAAATTCCTGACCATGTCACAAATGTTTAATGTTTTTACCCAGAATAACCTTGAGGAGTCTTTAATATGTCACCCTAGTCACCCTGCAAACAAAATCTGACCATGTGCTGAGCAACATTTCAAGATTTCTTTAAATAAACCAAATAAACATAAATATCTAGATTTCTAGGGCACACTGAAAAAACAAATCTAACTAAAATGATCTCATAACAGAATTACCTCAAGACAAGAAATCTTTTTGCCTCTGACCTATACATTTTTGCATTTTGCATTTTTGGAACTTGCATGTTAACTCACAGAGGTCTCAAAGTACGAGTACTGAATTAAAAGTAAGAGTACTGAGTCAAAATATACTTCATGAAAAGTAAAAATGATCTACAATGAACCATATAAAAATATGGCTGATATTTGGTTGAAAAATTAAAAAATATGTGAAATTTTTCATTATTCGCTGGTGTGTGATGCAGTGGTGTGTGTACTACTCAGTTTTACTGGTCTTCACCAAAAGACAGGTAGTTTTAGGCATGTTAGTTTGATGGTTGTCAATTCTGAAGCATGTGAACTCAATATTGTTAAAAGAAAAATATAAACATCTCCAGCCCTGGAGGCCCGAAAAGAGTTCTTTGAAGGTCCGAGTATACTTACAAGTGTTCAATTTCAATAGAACTGGAGTAATATACAAATCTTTTAAAATAATAATAAAAAGAAAAGCCCCAAAGCGTTTTCCAAGAACATTTTTGTGAAGATATGTGAGTGTGAAGATTTTTTTTAAGGTATAAAGAGCCTTGACATAATACATGTATAATAAATGGTTCTTTGCCAATTTAAGGGTTCTTCCAAGAGTTTTTACATTATGTGGAAGTTTATTAAGCTTTTAAAGCGTTCTTTACAGTCATACGCATCATTTTCAGTCATACGTATCACAAAATACTCTAAAAGCTCGGTAAAATAACATTTATCGCAGTAACGATAAAATGACACCATACTGCCCACCACTAACTTAAATACTATATTATTTACTTACTGTAACAATATGACTGCCAAAGACAAGTATTTAAAGAGTTACATATTTAAAAAAATGTGCCTGATGTTTAAAGATTTGGAGTGTGAGGGTCCTGGAAGGGTATTTGATAACTACTCCTGAAACTCATTTTTGTACCCTTGTTTTAAAGGGTGTGCAGTAGCATAGTGCAGTGTTTTCCTATCCTGTAATACACAATATCAAAGCACATAAACTATGTATAGGTTTGTGTGAAAGACAGCAAAGGTGCAAATCCAGAGATGAACTATGGTGTATCAACTGGGCTGAATTTTTCTGATCATACACCACTCAAACATAGGTGAGTTGACAGCAAGAAATGCAATTTCTAACCCTGTACCGTGTATGTTTGGCTTTGAAGTCTCATGTGACTGTGTACAGCACATATCCTTAAGCGTCACCTAAGAAATCAATTGACCGAAGTGGGCAGCAGATTGAAGAACAGATTGATCAAACTGAGTGGACTGAACAGCAAGTTGAGGTGCACCATATGTTATATGCATTAACTATAATAAATTACACTACATTTCTGATCACATAGTTAGAGAGAAACATCTTGGCAGCTGTTTTTGTCTCCGGCTCAGAGAGTGGCGTAGCTCTGTGAGGTTTTCTTTTTTTTTTCCTTGTTCTTTTTTTTGTCTGGCTCATATCAAATCATTTATGGAACACTGGTTACTGAAAGTGTTTGTCTGCTAAAGAAGATGTCATTTATTTAAACAGGGAGCTGTAAACCATTAATCCCACTTCTACCTTTTGGCAAACACTTAGACAAACACGGCTGTCTGTGGCTTTTCTTTGGCCATTAAAGCAGAGGTGCGCTGAAGCGTGAAGCTTAATATGTTAGATAAGAGTGGTTGTTAAAAGCTCAGTGCTGAGTGCAGGTGAACACGTAACACCTGTTTGCGTCCGTCTTCACTGAGGGGGGTGTGACGGGGGAGAGCATGGATTTAGATGTATTTGAAATTCAATTCCCTACACCTTTGGAAAAATTATAACTCGGCAATTATCTTAATACAGCACTGGTCTGAATTATTCCAATACACAAATGTTTTAAACAAAATATATTATCATAAAACCAAGAGAAAATGGAAATTGCTTAATGAAAGACATGCCAGTAGGCAAATTATATCATACCCTGTAACCTTAGCTAAACACAGTCAAACTTTCTCTATGATTTCACAAGTCATTCATTTTCTTTAAAGGACTGAAGCAAGATCAATTAAAGAATGATACTGAAATGGCAAACAAAGAGGACTAGCCCATTACACTTTCACATCTAGTTTTGCCTGTGAAATGACATTCAGGTGAAGAAGCTAGCGTGTCCTCAGTCACTCATTTAGCCACCACTAAAAGACAGAGAGAGCAGGTAGCTAATCAGTTTAACTGATTCTTTTACAATACAGATAGAAGTAAATTTAGTAAAACAGTGAAATGATGTCAAAAACACACATCTTGATTGGATGGAGATCTGGAGTGTGACTTGGCCAAC
Organism: Alestes dentex; assembly: GCA_037576975.1. Taxonomy (NCBI): domain Eukaryota; kingdom Metazoa; phylum Chordata; class Actinopteri; order Characiformes; family Alestidae; genus Alestes; species Alestes dentex. Next base: position 39,781,042 of record JBBIGA010000001.1, on the reverse strand, counting down.
ATAGAATATTCATCTTTTCATTCAACCACACATGTTTTACTTTGCCCTTGTGCTTGGGATCATTGTTTTGCTGAAATGTACAGTTTCTCTTAAGCTTTATACTTTTAGCAGACCAAAGCTGATTGTTTTGCAGTATCTCTGTGTACTTTCCATCCATCCTTCAATATTACCTGTCCCTGCTGAGAAAAAGGAACCCACTGTTGGGATGGTGTTTGTTGAGAACTGGGCAGTATTAGGTTTTTCTGCCAATAGCATTTAGAACTTTGGCCAAAGGTTGAATTTTTGTCTCATCTGTCTCACACTGATGGCTGGTCCAGTGTAGTAGAGAACACCCCTGCTCTCCATGCTGCAAAGTGGGGTCAGTCCCCTGTCTGGACAAACAATCCACGCTGCACCAATAGCTTTTGGGCAACTACTACTGCTACATTCAGCATCTGTAATGTGATTCATTTGTGAGTCACTCTGGATAAGAACATCTGCCAAATGTGTTAATGTAAACGTTCATTTTTATAGTTATTCAAGCCCACAATTTGACATTGCAAAATGGCACAATGTTTTAACTTAAAACGTAAGTAACTTAAAAAAAAATAGGTGACTTAAATATATATCAAGTAGCATTTTTAAAACATCTGGAGCATGACAAATTGTCTCACGTTTAGTAGTGAGGGCTGTAATTTTAGTGAGATTTAAGCACCGAACAGAAGCAGGTAGCTGGCCAATAATAACTAATATTGCACTGCAAATGCAAGCATGTGTCTTGGTAAAGAAACATTGTACATTTTATATTACAATACATTTGCCACGTAAAAAATGGTAAAATTATAGAAACACACTATTTATTGCTGTACAATGGCCTTCAGGTAGTGAAGGAAAGCAATAAGGAAATGAAAGACCTCCCTCATGTTTCTTTAGTCTGCAAAATGCTCATTCAGCTTCTTCAAATGGGCTTCATTGTTCCCATGTTTCCTTGTCCTCCCGTGGGTGCTGCTTATTTTTAAAAACTACATTTTTTTTTTCTTGTAACTGCCAAAGAGGCTGGTAACCCTGCCAAAGAGGAGATGAATCAGAGCCTGGAAGAAAAGCAGATGAAAGGGGAAATTACAGCCAGTATCCCTCTTCACAACATCAAAAAGAGCCCCCTCGGCTCGGCAGCAAGCAAGGCTCCTCTGGGACAGACGTGGTTCGGAGTTTCCTGGAAGTCACTCTGGACAACGGGCATCTCTCCGGACATCAAAGAGCATGGACCCCCAGAGTCCGACACAATACCAGAGGAAGTGTGTGGACACCATGCCTTTATGACCAACAGATACACATTCATCACAAAGAGTCGTGCATTGTTATTGCCATGGTTACAGTCATTTGAATTAGATACCAAACACAAAGCCATTACCCATGATGCAATTAGAAACACAGTACAGTACAAAGAGTTGATATGTTGCTATTCAGTACAGACTTTATACATCATTACCGACGCTAGAAGCCCATACTGTTTTATAGCCATGGTTATAACATTAGTTAGTAACTAATTGTTAGTAATTAGCAGTCACTGTGTCAAAAAATCACAAGCAGGGGCAGAGTGGAACAAAAAACGGCCCTGGCATTTTGGGGTAGAACGGCCCACCACATACAGTTACGCACACCATCCATCTTTACACTTCCATGAAGGCATATACCAGCAAAGTAGTATTCAATAAAAGTAGTATTCAACAAAGTAGTATTCAATAAATTGTGAACTCACCCAGTCAAAAATTACGCGGCTAAATATTTTTATGAATATCTGGGGAAACATATACAGTCAATATACAGACAACAATATACAGACATCTGTCTTTCATGTCTGTATATTGTTCATAAATGCCTACGCCATGCCCCAAAAGTTGCCTTCTACTCACCCCACAACCAATAATAGATAATTAACTGCTGTCTCACTGTTAATGTTGATGAATGGCGGTTAAAAAATGTTCTCACTTGAAATAAGACAATTTAGTTCAGTACTGAAGACTTAAAAGCACAAACTTAAAGGGCTATTGTTTTAGCCAGTGTACACAATGTGTTATAAATAGCCATTCCCCTAGCGGTAACACTGACTTTCACCCGCATTCACTGCCACCACTGCCACCATCATCAATTGATGAAGGCCCTGAAACAAAAATGTCTGTAATTTTGGCACATTTGGCAGCATCTGCCTGAAGTGATATTTTTTCTCTCGCAGTTTCTTTGCGCCCCCCCTTTACGTTTCTCTCTCCATCTCATCCACGGACACTGCACCTGGCACAGAGCCAAAAGGGGGAGGAGTTTAAAGATATGATTGGGTGTTTCATGGGCTGGTTGTCAGGAAATAAACTCCTGTGCTCACTTTTTCGACAAATGCATTACACAGGCACAGGGAGGTAAGCGAAAGAGGTGGTGTTTAAAAAGCTGATTGGGCCACCACAGTGTCGCAGGGCCGCAGATCTATGAGTCAGACCAATAAATAAATGAATAAATAAATAAATAAACGGTGTCGGCCCACATAGCAGGTCGACCCATCGGGAAAATGCCCGATATGCCAGATGGTTAGTCCGACCCTGGTCATAAGGGTCACTAAACCTTAATGTTGTACATGTGTCTTTAGTAACAAGCAGTAAAAAAACAATCAAAGTGAAACTAAAAAGCCTGCTTGGTATAAAAGACTACATCAGTTAGCATAAAAGGGCTTGTCTGCTTACTTTGTATTGTCTGTATTTTAGTAATATGATGTACGTTGTGTGTTGAATGTGTGGTTCCTTTGGACAGATGTACTACACATTTCTTACCCTGCATTTTCCTTAGGTGCTATTTTTTGTGCTTATAATGATTTGTAATTTTTTAAATCTTGGCAGGTGTGTAAACATACACTAAACACAATATAAGCACCAATGTCGGTGATAAAATGGCTGGTAACACATCTAAATCTGAACTACTGTCTTTGTTGAGCAGCTCTTAAGGATCCAAGTTGTTTACCAGGGCCATTTTTCATCATAACATCTTCTCATTGCTTCTCATAGCATGTTCTTTTAATATGCTTTAACCTACTAGTTAAGAGAAGAGGAACAATAAGTGTGGCGTACCAATGTAAATAATAGCGGTATTCCTCCAAAATGGTGGACACATCTTGTTTCATGAGCTGCATAAAGTTCCATTAAACCATTAAGCAGTCTAATATATCAAGCACTTCTAACACTTCCCTTTGAGTCATACATGAGCATGAATCAGAAGTTGAAAAAGATATTTGAATGGTAAAGGGTGGGAAGGTAATGGGGGTTGGGGATTAAGAGCACAGACATCACAGATTAAGCCATCTAAAGAGGGTGTTTTTTGAAGTCTGAAGAAAAAAAAAGGAAAAGGCCTCATTTTGGGCCTCCTTGATGTGGCCAGATGACAATAAGAAGCACCGGCGGATGCAATTAGACTGTCAGAGAAATCTTTACACTAATTAAAGGCAAATGTCTAATTTCCTTTGTTTTGCTCCTTGTCAGACGCTCTGTCTGTGCAACACGGCAAACCAGAGGTTGGCGTGCAGCACCCCTTCATAGAAATAAGATGTAATCCAACACTGCTGCACAGCCTGTGTCATTGCTTCCACTAATGGTTTCAAAACATCATCTCAAATCTTACTGTACCGGGGTTTTGTTTCAGATAACACTGCCTCCTTAATAAATGGTGGATTTTAGCTGGTGTGAACTGTGTCTTGAGGTTATGTACATATTTTGTCCCTGGTTCAATTTTTTTTTTTTCATGATGTGCCATAATCAGTGGTCTTTACATTGTTTGAACACTGTATATCAAATGAGCAAAAACAGTCCAAAATGACTACCAAAAAAATATTGTTATATTAGCTTAAATTAAAAATAAAGAATGATTTGCCTTCTCCTATAAGGTTACAATCATAGCTATGGTGTTTTGTTGTGAAATTCATGACTTGTGAGTGCATGCAGCCATTATGACGTGAAATGCCATGCACATGTAAAGGTTAAAGCACCACTAAAGCCAGCTGGGTTAATTGCATTAAATGCCATTAAAGGGAAAATTCCCTCATTTTTTCAAATGCTCTTCGTAGTTCAATCGTTAAGAAAGTTTTTTTTTTAATGAAGTGGTCCTAAATGTTTTAAGGCAAAATATTTCCTGGAGAAAACGTATTTCTACAGATTTAATACACGTTACATATGTGTGTAGGTTCACTGGTTGTTTTGGACAGTAAGTAAAATGGCTGTACTTGCACTGTGGATATTGTGACCCCTGGTTCCTATATCTGCCACTGTTAAACAATCCAAGTTAGTGAGTTTCTCTGTGATGCATTTCACATCAAAACACTCTGAATGAATGTATGTACATCTCAACAACTGAATTATGACAATTCACTGGAATTAGTTGGAATACAGTGGCTTTGTTAAAAGACTAAAACTTTATTAACCCTTTAAAACCCCAGTCTTCTTACATCATAAGGGTTATTATGAATTAATTACATGGAAAACAATGCAGACTTTTACTTAAGATAAGTATGCAGTTAAAGGGATAAAACAGCAATGCTCACTTTTCACTTATCTCGCAGTTTTAAGCTATTTGACTGGTTAAATCCATTGTGACGTTAGTTTAAAGTGAGACTGTAACATTGGTAAGCCTGAGGCTGAAAGCAAATCATAACCCTCCCTTGGCTGTTGTTAAATTTGAGTGTCTAAAATGAGTGTTAGAATGAATTGCATCATGAAAGAAGGAACGCAAGTTATTTTGTATCATTGTTTTTAAATTTAGACTCTTTAGATGTAATAGCTGCAGACTATTGAGTAACATTGGTAGTATTATAATGTGCAGAAAACAAGATGCTTTCACAGTCTGTTCTTTGTCCACATCACGTTTGCTGACCACAGTAGGCAGTGCAAACATTGCAACATTCAAGATTATGTAACTGACTCATCACAACAGGACTTATCTAACTCCGATTAAGAGGAAATTTGTCTAATGTTGCCAACAAGAGCAGAACCAGCGGAAAAGGCTGTTTTGTCCAGAATGTAATCAGGCAAACATTACAATCTGATTTGCTGACTGTTAATTTAGTACCATTTGTTTTGATTAAAACTGATAGTAAAAATAATATAAAGCAGAGAGCCATAAGCAGTTTTTGCAATATGTGGAGCATGACTCAAGAATGTCTCAGATGGCCCTGTGCCAGAACAAAAGCATGACAGGGGCAAATGAAAACCACAGGGGACGCAGCACATACACCTGCAAAAAAAAAAAAAGAAAAGAAGAAGAAACAATGCTACAAAAACTAATTCAAAACATTATGTCCAACTGCCTAATATGTTGTTGGCCCTCTGTGTGCCACTAAAACAGCTTTGACCTGCCAAGTTATGGACAAGTTCTTTGAAAGGTATATCTGATACTGGATGATTAGTTAGGATCATCCCAAAGGTATTAAATGGTACTCAAGGTTGATATATTTCAGAGAGCATATTTTTACTGCTTCATAGTTCAATATTGGGGGGCTTTATAACGTTAAGCATTGTGACCCTAGGTTTGAGTCCAGTCTGCTGCTACGATTGGAGAACTCGCAGAAATGCACACATTCTTACATTCAAGCATGGTTATCTGGATTTTTAAAGTCTGGCCCCAGAGATAAGTGTGTTACCTGTGTTTGTTAAGTGCATGAGAATACCCTCTTGCAAGCAGAAAGAGATGTTTTTAGTGTGCAGCACATAAAACTGCGAGTAGTAAAAGTTTAATTATAGCCTAAACCCTTATTCCCCTGTGGAGAGCCAAGGCCACTCCGCCGATCAAGAACACTCAGTTGGGCGATAAGTGGTGTCACCCTGCTGTGCTTGTGAATATGTGTTTTGGTGCTGAGCATGCAATAGTGTGTCTCCATGCTCTGCATGTATGTGGCATGCACGCATGTGCCACTAAATACACCTCAAACTAAGCTGTAATCACACCAAAAGTGTGTTCATTTTTGAGGAAAGTATGAAAAACAGCATGGCTCATCTGTCCTGAGGCAACTGAGTAAAGATAAAGACTATAGCCAGGATTTAGTGGAGAGGGCAAGCAATTTGTTTGGAGCAAAGCTCTCTAACTGTGCTCTGAGCCAGCAGGCAGCTGGATCTGTCACTCTGTGAATACATCAAGCTGACTGACAAGTGAAAAACACACTTTAGATTCAACCTCAGAACTCCCCACCAGATTACCTGAAAAATGCCATGTTGGCCTAAGGTCAACCAGAACAGAGCCTGCTTTTTGTTTCCTCACTGCTGTCTTTCATGCCACCTTTTTCTGTTGCCTTTACTTTCAACTCTTCACCTAAAAAAGCTCATATAGCTAACAGTGAATATGAGCTAGGATATACTAGCTAGCATGGTCTCCTTTTACATAGAGCTTACATGATGGGGCTTCTGTGCCAAGGCTTTAGAACATCCTACCTTTAAATATTAGTTATGTGCCCTCTATTGCAGTCCTACATTTTTTAAATGTACATTTATATTTGAAATGTTATTTCATTCATTCATTCATTCATTTATTGCACATGTGTATTGTAGCCCTTGGTCACATTTGTATTTTTCATGTTTGATAAGTTTTTAATTATTCACCATGGTTGGAGCCTCTTGCTGGGTAATAAATGTTTCTTCATTTATTTCATTTATTTAGTTATTTGTATATATTTAGGGATTATAGGGGTTATCTGTCATCTGTTTTTTACATCTGCCGTGGATTGGCTCACGTGTTTGTGATGCCTCAGGCTATGCGGTCTGGGCATATTGGGTATCTGATTTATAGTAAGCTGCCCCACACACAATGCTGCAGCCAAGTTCTGCAACAACAAAACAGTTTGCAAGGCAAGCTGTCATCATTAAGCTATGACTGGGTCTAAAGAGCGTGTAAAGATATTGTTTTCCGATCATCAGCCATCTTGATGAAAAGTTTTATATCCAAGGCCACTCAGAAGTGACTTGGTTTAATGCAATACTTTGCTGCCATTATTTCATGTATAATGATGGTAATGGTCAGACATACAATCCCCTTGTCAAATTCTGTATTTTGTTGATCTTCTAGGAGCAAATAAGCACACATTCATGTTCAGATAACAAACTGAAATATGCCGTTTTTCCAGCAAATTTTTGTGCAAATAATCAATTTGTTAAGTTTAACACTGGGAAAAAAAAATAAAACATAAAATGTGTCTTATTTTGTACATAGGCCTCATTTTATGTATTTTTCAGTATGTTCAGTTCAGCAAATCATTCAGCTTTCATTCAGCAACTGGTTCTACTAGCTTATGATTTTTGTTAGCAAAGTGAAGCTTTCCTTTAGCTCTCACTTTGTGTTCTTCTCTCTCTTTTTACTCTCCATTTCACTCGCCAGACACGTACAGGCTCTGTGTCGAAAACATTTTTGTTGGCCTTCCGTCAGCAAACCTGCTAAAGTGATCAAATATCTTTTTTACACAAAAGGTTTATTTCAGCGCTATGTCACTGCATCCGCTAGTGCAAAGAACGCGTAACTTAGCAATACTTCTTGCAAAGTTAAGTTGAGATGTTGAATGTCCAGATACTTCATGTAAGGTGCCAAGATTGGGAACTTTTGCTGTCATGTTTTGTGTTTTGTCCGTACTGCTTCAATTCCATTCGAACACTGACCGTAGAAGAGGGTTCACAGCTGTATCCGTGAAACCAACTCTGCTAATCATTTCCAGATGCTGTGAAAAGAGGGGAGAAGAGTAGAAAGTATGTATATTGAAGGGGGGGGGTTGGCAGAAAGAGGACAGGATAAAAGATTAAAGAGCCAGACTGTGAGGAGGAAGGGAGTGAGGGAGAAAAAGAGAGAAAATAAGAGACAGTAAGAAAGAGAGAGAGAGAGAGAGAGAGAGAGAGAGAGAGAGAGAGAGAGAGAGAGAGAGGCTCAGGGTGTGAGAGGATGAGAAAAGTTTTAAAGGTTCAGGTGTGAGCACGGATAACAAGAGAGAGATATAAAGTCATCCCTTGCTCCGCTTCCTCCTTTATCTCTCCATCTGCCTCCCTCAGGCCATTGTTGGTTTACATGCTGTGTAGAGCGGTCACTTGTTGCCTGAGGCTGTTTGTATTGTGAAGCGTTTGAAGCCATTTTTTGGCTCTAGTTCAGTAGAGTAGCAGACAGTGGCAAGTACGGGTCATGCACCAGTGGGGGCCTTTGAAGTGTCCGTCATGAGATTTACCAATCAGGGTTGAGATAGGGGAGGGGTCAGCAGCAGAGGCCATCCGGTCTTTGATGCTTTTATTACTGCTCATACCGTTGAGTCATAGACCAACACTACAGTACTATAGCTGTAGTACAGTTATCAAGCCTCCTTAATGCAAGATGATATGGTTATGGTTAAATATTTGCATGACACAATTATTTGAAAAAGCACTATTTCAAATCTACATAATCTCTAGATACATAAGCACCATTGGTTTTGCAGTAATTTTTCTAGGTTTGGGCAAATGGGTTTTCTAAGTGAAAAGAACTTCACACCTTTTGCAAAGAACACACCTCCGCACATTTTAGTGTACAATTACTGTTTATTTGCTGAATTTTACATGTTGGGAAAAAATAAACAATAAAGTATAGCCTTTGAATAAGTTATGGCATTGTGTTATAAAATACATAGAAATTCTGCACAAAATTTTGCAAGACTATATCATAATTAAGTTTGTTCTCGGTTGAGGTTCAACAAAACGTGTCATTTGTCCAAGAGTATTCAAATTTTTGCATACACATTTGAATGAAATCAATTCAGTACAGTACCCTTTTTTTAACTATTTACTCATAATGGAGATATAATATGACATGCTCTGTCTGTTTTCAAAAATGGTCATTTTATTTTTTATTTTATTTTTCAATGTGGATCACTTGGTGACTGTGCATTGCTTACCTCAGGAGGATATGGCATCAAAATGCACTATGGGGAAAATGGATGTTACAATTGGATGTACGTACCATCAACCTAATCATTGTTGCAGACCAAGTACACCCCTGCATGGCACAATGGTATTCCTTAATGGCAGTGTTCTCTTTCCGCAGGATAATGTAAGTTGCCACACTGCAAAAACTGGTTAGGAATGGTTTGAGGAACATGACAAAGAGTTCAAGGTGTTGACCTGACCACCAAACTAGTCTGACCTTGGAGACCCCACCTTGCCATTTATAGGATCTGATGCTAGTGTTCTAGATATACCACAGTACACTCTCATAGATCTAGGGGACTCCTTGAGTCAGAGCTGTTTTGGTTGCAGTAGGGGGACACAGTATTGGACAGGTGGTTTTAATGTCATGACTACTCAGTATATATGAATATATATCATCATCTATTTACATCTATATGTAATCATTAAGTTTACAAACAGGGGTCCATGTTACAAAACATGAAAATGGCTGCAGTTTTTACAGTTAGCTAATGCTAATTGCTAATGGTAGTAAACAATTAGGTTGAGCATGTATGTAGTATGTAGGGAAAAATCCCTGTTATCCTTGTTAGATTTTTTAAATTTATTTTAAAGGATGGATTAGACAACAACGGAAAAACAAATCAGTTGTCTGAGATAATCCGACCTAATCCAGTTACTTGATCACTTTCAGTTACCTTGGTCATTTGATACTGAGCACTTTGTGTCGCAGAACAGCCTTGGGCAAAATTCATTTGAGTGATAAAATCATTAGTTTTGAGACTTCACAAAACATTTTTTTTTTGTTTTGTTGTTTTATTACACAGTTGTCCTAGCTAATTTGTGCTAATTTATTACAATTATACTTGAACAAGCATGTCTGCCATTCTAACCTCAATGCTCAAACCTCAAAAGGTGTTCAAGGGAATTCCACCAATTTTAATCACTACAAACAGTCCCGCCTCAGTACATTTCTAAAGCACTGAGCATTTTATATTCATTTCTGAATGACTTTGTTCATATTTTATCCATTTCATTCCAGTTTCATTATGTTTTGAAAAATCAGTGGAAGTTTGGTGTAGTGTAGTGAATGACACTGATGCCTTCCAAGGAGACGACTGGGGTTTGATTTCCCCGCTTGGGTAAGCACACCACACTAAGCCAAAAAGAATCATTGGGCAAAACCCCAAAAACCACATTTGCCCACATTCGCCACTGCCATGATTACAGTTGAAAGTCGCTCTGGATAAAAGTGCCTGCCAAATGTGCACATGTAAAAAGTGAAACAAGTGTGTCACCATCTGAAAGAAAGTCACAGCATATTTTTTAAGTAAAGATCAGATGTCAGATGCAGTGGGTAGTTGTGGTACGCAGAGTTTTCAGAGGTCACATAAAAGAGAGCTATGTGGCCTAAAGCAATCTGAAACTGAAGTCACAGTATAGTGCCGTTTTGTTCGATGCTTGCTCTTTTTTTTCTTTGACACATTTGATATTTGCATAGTGCGTCTTGTGGTGTCGCATTATGATCTGGCAGACAGAACATGGTCATCAACATCATCAGCCAATCAGTGGTGCAAGTGGCAGTGTAAAATAGTTTCCATATCTGTTACTATGTCTGTTGTACTCATTGTACCATTTTATGATGGCCTTAAATAGACTATGTAAATCTGAACTGATCCTTTAGTCAATACTTTAACAATGCTGCTCTGGCTGTGTAACACTTGCTAACATGCTGGTGTTTCTGCTGTGGTATGTATGGCCCATCAGCTGGAAACAGTCAGTAATTGTAAACCTACATAGTGCAGCTATATGGCAGATGTAGGGGACACATGAGGTGAGTCATAATACCCCTGTTTCTTCCCCCAGATATCAGCTACAGAAGACTCTGTGGGAAGCAGTGACATATTTATGAATTTATGAAAAGAAAGTCAAATTTTACATTTGAATTATAACAAGGTTACACTCAAATCAGGAGATTTTCTGAGTGGTTAGATGTAAATCAGCAGTTTTTGTATTTATTTTGATGTGTGAAAATGCATGCCATCATCAAACATACCCAGTGAAAAGTCAAAAGATGGGGTGAATTTCAGTGCATGACATAATGTAGAGAGACTGGCCGAACAACAATAGGCCTACTCACATTTCTCACATAAACCCGTCTAAGTAAGGTAAACTTTAACCCTCAATGAAAATGTAACACACACACACACACACACACACACACACACACACACACACACACACACACATACAGTTAGACAAGTGCAGAATGATCTGGTATAGAGCAATGTTATGTACAAAAGGCCTGCAGCCACATTGTTTTTTTGCTGACACCCCATTATGGACCAATAGGTTCAATAAAAGTTTTATTTGTTTCCTGCCTAGAATTTAAACATGTTCTTTATAACATATACCTCAGTCAGACTTGGACGTTTTGTAAGTAAGCGGCAGATTTATACACTACTCCTATTTTTAAGAAACAGTGGTATCTTATCTCTGAAAGGCAAAGTATAGTTACAGAGGCTGAGACAAAAACCCTCCCCAACCACCCCTACCTAATCAAAACAGAGATTCAAGGTAGAAGTACCTAGTAAAATTGCTGTTTCGAAATCTATACTACAGTGAACATCAACATCTGCAAAATCTATTGCTCAGTAGCAATAGTTATTCAATTAAAGTGTTTGGACCATGCCCATCACCATATTTATTCAGAGAAGTTTAAGACAGATTTCGTGATTTTCCACTCAAAACCATATGCTGAGCATCTGTGCATGTGTGTGTGTTTGTGTGTGTGTGTGTGCATGTGTTTGCATGTGTGAAAGAGAGAGAGGGAAGGAGAATGAGTAAGCTCAGCGCAGCACACACAGTCGTATGCTCTTAGCACTGATTGTGTTGTGTATGGGATTATGTTGACCGTATGTGTGTGTGCACAAGTGTGTGTGTGTAAGTGTACGCACATGTATTCTCTTACATACTGAGTCACCATGCGGTTGCAGACCTCTGTCATTTACTCAAGCTCCCTTAATGACTCTCTACATTAGATGCTCATTATTTTAATTGAACTCTGGAGCTAAGCTGTTTTAAACCCCATATGACTATTCCAATAAATGCCTACAGCAGTATGCATTTGTGTGTAGGGCGAAGGAAGGGAAAGTAAATAACACATTAAGCCCAGCAGTCTCCTGTGTCTACTGTTTATCAATAGAGAAAGGAGAAAACAAAGGCAAACATAATAGAAATGTTGTGTTTCAGAACTTGAGTAATTGAATTTCTGCAGAATTAGAGAGAAGAATAAATGACAGGAGCTGTAGATACAGAGAACTGCATTTAACAACATGTGGGGAGGAAAAACATCAGGAAAAGGCATCACTCACTGTATTAGATGTAAACATAATGGGTTTTCTCATTTGTTCCCTAACACATGCTACAAGGTGAGATGTACTGTTGTGAGCAAACACCCGAACAAAAGCAAAAGCAGCTGGCAAAGAACTGCAGTTAGTGTTATCTCAAACACAATATAGGCAAACACTGCTTTTATCCATCAGTACAAATTGGATGAATGCTAGATCACCAGTAATCACCATAACGAGGAAAAATCTGCAGAAATGTAGACTTCTTTATTCATATGATATATACTTATGAACATGTCATTGCGCATGTCATATGCCGTCATGACAGACCATGTCCATTAATATGACAGTGTCATGTGGTAATTCTGGTAATTGTTTTGATACAGGCTACAAAATTTGTCAGTTAGCCTGTGACATAAACTGTTACGACAAAGCCTCTGTCATGATAGTTACTGGCAGTGGTATCATGACACATATTACAGTATCTGCCACAGAATATTAATGGCATGGTCATGTCCATGTTATGTAGCAGGGTTCAATGATAATTATTATTACTAATAATTATTTAATGCACAGTTTTGTGGCATGCTTTAAAATGTTTGTTTCTGTATTTCATTCCTTTTAGGAATTAGCCTGCACTAACCTTATAACTTTTGTACTCTATTGATGTCCCCGTAACCTTCAAGAGATTTTGCCCCACTAGACATCGTTGACATGGGCATGTATATAATGAGGAACATAAGCAAAAATGTATGTAAAGAGGAACATGAAGGCACAATATGCCAGAATAAGGTTGGAACAAGTGTGCTAAAAAATAGGTTTCACATTCACTGTCATTTTGCTGATGAGAGCGGGTCTGTTCAGTCAAACAGAACTTGATGGTATGACACATTAACAGTAAACTTCCGCTGAGTAAATTCAGCTCTTCAACAGAAACTGCTGGATCAGGTCAAATCTGTGTCAGAATACAGCCTGAAGACAGACATGTGTAAGAGTGTGTGTGCATGTGTGTGTGTGTGTATGTGTGTGTGTGTGTGTGAGTGCGTGTGTGTGTGTGTGTGTGTGTGTGTGTGTGTGTGTGTGTGTGTGTGTGTGTGT
>JBBIGA010000001.1:39737267-39752006 GCA_037576975.1 Alestes dentex | reverse complement strand
TGTTCTTTTCTGAGCACTTTAAAAGATATGTCTTTGTGTTAATGTTTTCTGAATAAAAATTCCATATACAGTATACCGGCACCTCATTTTTTCCACTTTCACCATAACTTGATGCAAGTTGTAAGATCTATTCTCAACCTCAAAATTGGTTTTTAATGTAACTTATGTCCGTGATTGTTTAGTCATATGACAGAAGGAGAAGACTGAAGGAGGTTCAGATAGAAGTACGTTGTATTGAAAAAAAAACAAAACAAAAAATACCCGAATGTGAACTAGTTCTTTTTTTGAGCTGTGAACTTAGTTCAAAATTTTTTTAAATGAACCATGAACGTGAACTAGTTCATTTTTATTTGAATGAACTGTATTTTGAACTAGTTCTTTTTCAGTGTGAACTGACACAACACTGTGACCGAGTACACATGCAAGAAAAGATGACTACAGAGAACAGCATCTTATATGATATGAAATCACAATCTGGCTGCCTGTGTCAAAAAGCTAAAACTTGGTCGTGGTTGGATCTTCCTGCAGGACAGATCTCATCATTCATTTCTTTGGGCAGTATTTTACTGTAAAATATATCCACCATGGATGCATGCTCAGACAACAGGGGCAGGCTGTAGAAGGTTTGGGATGATCATACTATCTTTAGTAAAGCTATTTTATTTGTATTCAAAAGAGTTTACTAGTAGTATAACTCATCTGTTGTCAGGTGATTCACAAATACAATGCATTGTAGTAAGCTATACAGGATCATGCATGATGAAAACAAAAGCACTCCTCAATCCATGACCAGCTCTCTATGAAAACTTCTTTTTTCACCTTTTTCTCTCTGTCTAATAACAGTCATGCTTGCAGCCTTTAAATCAAACCCGTGCCATAAAGAGAGAGGGGTTGCAGGGGTTGCGGGACTGTCAGGCTAGCTTTAGTGGAGCCATGTCCATTGTATTCAACAGAATATGGCAATAGACACCAAGTATTAGACTTATGGAATTTAGCCAAGTCCAGTCACAGCCTAATTGCCTGCCCCCCCCCACCGTCCCCCGCCCCCAAAATCAAGAAAATCAGTGGAGCCAGTGGCTATTGTTTGTAACTCTAAAAGAACAGTTTAGTTTTTTTCGCCTTTGAGAATATTTTGAAGCTAAAACACACTGTTGCAAATAAAATCCATAGATTGCTGGCACCTTGTCAACCATTATTGGGCCCACCCAATGCATAAGAAGTCAACTGGCCTGAATCAGATGCCAGTCAAAATGAAGGATTTGAGCCAAAGGCATGGTTAGTGAAAAGGGCGTTGCAATGGTATATGTGTGAGAGACATTAAGAAAGCATTTCTGAAGACTACTCATATAAGCTTCAATAAATAATATGAGTAATTCAAATTGTACCTTAGGCAAAGAATCTATAGCTGTATTGCAGAAAGATACATATTTTTACGTATTTTATAATAAAATGTGACTATAGATGGTACAAAAAAGTATTCAGCGGCAAAATGCATTTTTACTGACAAAACATACTAATTGCTTTAAACAGCATAATTGCGATCCACAATGAAACATCAGTTTTGATCCCTTTTAGTGTAAATCCACTCACTACCTACAATTCAAATGCTATCCAAAATACTAGCATAGCTAAGCTTTATGACTTATTGGCTTCAGGCAGCCATTCTTAAATTGACATTTTTTTCTTGGTAAATCAAACCATCACAGTGCAGTGGATCATCAGGTTAATCAAGGCCCCTGGTTATCAGACACAAAATCAGGCACTATAGTGCCTAGAAGAAAAACAGTAGAAACAAACTGGATGAGGTGTATACTGTGTTCCAGTGACTGCTGTTCCCGATTTGGTCCCTGCTGACAGCAATAAATGGGACTGTAAACTGGAACAGCTTGGCTTTTTTGTGTACATGACCTCTTATGCTACTAACAACCTGCTGTTGTGAGTGGTAAGCGGTGTATCAATGATTTTATTGGCCTTGCCTTGCCATTGCTAAGTGTCAAACAAGTTAGTGGCCTAGTATATTATGAAGTTGTGACTACCCATGAGTCATTGGTAATAAATTGCACAACTAGTGGTACACAGGCTCCATTAAAACGTGGCATGTCCTGGTCACCATGTGGAATTCTTGACTGTGCAATTTTTCTTTTATGCATTTTAGGATGTTAAGCGTTTCATTTAGAACAAAAAATGTAACAATGGTTTATAAGACTATTATTGCAGTATTTGAAGAGGCGAAATACCATGGCTTGATGGTTCCCTGAAATAAAAATTTACATAATTAGGCCTTCCCCACTGTTGCCTTCAAATGAAGAAATCCTATGTTCACAAGTTGCTGAATTGACTGAATTGATCTAACACCATTATTCTGAACATACGCCTCTTTATTTTAGAACCAGAAGTCGCTGGACATAAGAAGAGGCCACATCAGCAAATGGCAGGTCCATAAGCTAACATAAAGTTATTGTTTAAAACACCCACAGCACGGACAGGCTTATCAGAGCCTCTCTAATCCTGTCAAAGCGTAGAAAATTATGACAGGTCAGCGGTTGCCAAAACAATAGTCTTGTGCCTGCTTTTCCTACCTCACGACACAGTGAAATACGATTATTTACACCCAGTCTTATCTCCTGTTTTGGCTCAGCATTTGCAGTGCTCGTAATTATTTGCTCTTGTCTCGCAAAAACAGGACTTGCACTTAATGTGTTTACACTGAAAACACAGCAGCCATGTCAGACATAATTAGTAGGGAAGGGAAGTGTACCTATCTGGAAAAATAGGGGCAAGCATTACATAGCTGTACATTGCATCATGGGCAGCTGAATGAATGAGATTTCTTAAACCTTATCTTGTCCAGTTTTCCTATGGTCAGTACTGGAGTTTATAATAGCAGTCGTGTCTTTCAGTGAGGAGCAATTTTCAGACATTGTATTCTGCAGAGCAATAGTGAAACCAATGCATTTACACGCCTTTGGTTTCAGTCAGCGACCAGCCTAGGAACATAAACCTCATCAACCTGCTGAAACCATAGTCTCTCCACTATGTGTCTCTGTTTGGCTCAGCAACAGGCAGAGCATTAACAACCACCTTCAATCATACAGACCAGAGTTCTTTAAAGGGCACAGCTATCATCTACTTTGGCTTACAGCATAGGAACTATAAGCTGTGTGTTGTTGATATAATGGAAAATTCACCTTCTTCAAGCCAAAAGGTGGGCTAGGGAAATTTGCCAACAACCAACACAACATCTGGTTACTAATATTACACCAGTTTAAAATCATGCTATAGATGCAATATGCCTCTGCAGGGTAATCACCAAATAAATGAAGAATCTACTAATCTAAGAATGTAGATATAATAATACACATAATATATTAACTGTCCATTATTTCTTAAACTCACTTTTTATATTAATTTATACAAAGTTAGCATTCCCTCCAAATGTTGTTTTAAATTGCTTTGACTTGTATTGAACATCATTAACAATCTGGTGAACTAAATGAAATAGCCTAAGCACTTAAACTACCATGCCAAAACTGCTGAAATTTTTATCCTCTGTGAAAGCTGGTGCCCCCTGAAAGACCTTGAGCCTGTTAAGAAGAAAACCACCACATTCTGCAGCAGACAGCCTCAAGTCAGCGAGACAGAGAGGCTGACCACATCCCTCAAACCTGCAGACTTCTCAGTAAAAACATGAAAGACTTCTGCTTTTATCACTGGATCTATCAGATGAGCTCTTACACTAATCCTTAAGTACTATACATATAGTACTATATTATACATATCAATCAAGTGGCCAATGTCTGTCCTTTTAAAAGAACAGGAGCTAAGAAAACTCTTCAAACAACAAATATGTTGTGTGTTTATGATACATTTACAAACTGGCTGGCTCTTTGTTGGTTTTAAGTGTTTGTAATTAGCAGTGACAAAGACTTCAGAAGACCTGCTATGATAAATTGACTCATCTACAGTATGTGGTCAGACCCCTTAATTCTGTTTGACCACAAAAAGCTTACATATTGAATCTTTAAGGTTGATTGAAAAGGAAATAGATGAAATAGATATAAACTTTACTGGAAACTAGACATATGAGCAAGTGAAAGGTAGGGATGCAACGATACCACTTTTTTACAAACCGATACTTCTCTTCTACAGATTATGACAAGCCTACCCTTGGCAAAAAGTAGTATACTTGAAGTTCATTTGATTAAGTATGCTTGAGTGTAAGTATAGCAAGTATACGGACCATGTACTTGTAGTGTACTAGAAAGTATACTAATACTTCTTCAAACTGGAACATTTTTAAGTTTATAAAAGTATACTTTAAGTATACTTTATATGGTCATTTTAAGTTTACAAAAGTATACTTTATATACTTTCTTTATACTTATCAGTATAAGTCAAGTATACTTCACTATACTGTTCTAAGTATATAAAATATTGTACATAAAAAGTAAACTTCAAGTATACTGCCTCAGTTTTAGTATAAAATAAGTATACTTGCTAAGGGCATAGTAAGGCTAAATACAAAAAGTATTAACAGAAGGCTATTCCAAGGCAAAAATAAACTGTTCATTCTGGTTTGAACAAAGCTTTAAGTCCGCAGCACGGTTCAATTAAACTCGCACATTATGAACACAAAGCGCTCTGGATTCGCTTTGACTGTTTTCGCCCTTTAAGCTTGCCGTAGTTAGATGCCGTGGTACAGCCCCGGAGCAGAAACAGAACCAAGTCCCCTTCAAATGAACTCACAGTGTGAATATAAGAAGAACCAAGTCCCCTTCAAATGAACTCACAGTATGAACATAAAAAGAACTAAGTCCCCTTCAAATGAACTCACACTGTGAACATAAAAAGAGCTCAGGCCCCTTCCTGTTGGTCCACTTTTTGGACCACTTCTACAGGACTCAGTTTGGTTCCTTTAAAGAGGAAGGTTGGTTGCTGCGGTCTTGCACTAGCATTAGCAACTCTGTGTACTTAGCACTGTGTTGTGTCTTCAGATGTTCAATCAAATTGCTAGTGTTAAACAAACTTTCCTTTCCACCACTCGACACCGTAGCAGTACAGATCTTACAGTCTGCCTTACTCCTGTCGTCGTCTTTTATCTTATAATATTTCCAAATCGCTGACATTGCTCACTCCTCCTATTGAAAAAAATCTTGTGGATAGAATATCTTTCCAGCTTGTTGTCTCCCCCTAGATATTGAAGTCAGGCAGGACTTCACTCTGGAGTTTTTTTTATGGCCTCCCTGGACCTGGACCCAAACCATGAGCAGTGCTTTAAGGCCTTTGTCCAATCTGAGGAAGCAGGCAGGCCTGGGGACCCCAGTGTAAGAGGTCCTGTTTGGTGTTTGCTGAATTCCATAAACAGGCCTCTTCTTATCTACCCAGTGTACTGGGCAGACCCCAAGTACTGGGACTTTTCTTCTTCATCAATCAGAAAACCCCAGAACCAGAAGCTTCTATCAGCACAATTGCACAAATCAGAACATTACTCAGGCCAGCTTTTCTGGTCCCAAGCTGAAGTTCCTGGATGAGTGCATCAAGGCTGGGTCCTTCTTCATGGAGAAGCAGGATGAGGGCATCTTCTACTGCTATCCATTCCCCTACATGACATCAGCCTTTCTGGAGAACCACCTTTTTGTGAAATTAGAAAAATCCATGCCCAGTCAGTTACCCTCCTGGGGTGTCCAATGGCAGTCTGCTGGTGGATTGGCTGTGTCCCACCTTGCTTCATCTTGTGCAAAGCTAAATGGGCTTTTCCCAGCACTTTATGTTCCAGAACTTTTGCATGATGGTGGCACCCCTCAGCGCCCTGATAAAAAGATCCTGGAGGAGGCCCCCATCACTGACTCTACGTCCTGCCTCCATAAGGCCCAAGGTGCTTTACTGGGACCACATTTTTATTGCCCACCCAGGGGTTACCCATGACTTGGAGTTCCTTCGTAGGTAGTACTGGTGGTCCCATATAGACAAGGACTTCCATTCAGGACTTCTAGGTGTGTGCGAGCATTAAAGGACCCAATGCCAAACCTGCAGGACTGCTCCACCCCCCGGCCCAGAACCTGGAGAAAACCTGGTACCTGGAATATGCCCACAACACCCTGTGGTAGGCCTCACTTGAGATGTCCCCATTCAAGTGCCAGTTTGGGTGTGCTCCTTCCCTCTTCCCTTACCAGGAGGCAGATGTAAGAGCCCTTTATTCAGCGCTGTAGTCAAGTGTGGAGGAAAGCTGGAAGGGCCCTCCAGAGGGCTAGCAAATGGCAGGAGGTTACAGACTTTTGACGCAGGCTAAGGCTATCATTCCAGCCAGGGCAACAGATCTGACTCTCTGCCAAGGATGTACACTCCTGCGTAGGCTCCCAGAGACTTGTTCTTCACTATGTGGGACCCTTTAATGTGGCTTGGTGGATAAACCTAGTTACCTGCTGCCTCCCTCCCACAGACAATGTGTATTAACCCCACCTTGCACAAATCCCTCCTTAAACCAGTGCTGTGTAACTGCCACACTTCGCTTAGTAGGGGATAGCCTCGCTTAGTAGGAGGATCGCCTGCCGCATTTTGTTTATTGGACGTGTGTTTGGTCAGAGTTGTTAACCAGTATTTTGTCGACTGGGAGGGCTATGGCCCAGAGGAGCACTCATGGGTTTAGACTTGCCACATCCTGGACCCCAAACAAGGCTGGGCTTTCAGACAGGACTGTAAAGTAAGATAGGGAACTTCAGGAGCCGTTAATAGGAGGGGGCGGTCCTGTAAGAAGCCATCCTGTGGTGTGACCAACAACCATCCCCACACCAACCACTAGAGGGAGACCCAGGACTGGAACAGCAGGTCACCAGTACCTGCAGTCTGTCCCTTGTAACTAGTTCTCGCAGACACGAAGTCTTGTGTAAGACTAAGCTGGTACTGGTCCTCTGAGCTTCCTAGCTCTTCCACAGCCTTCAGTATTTAAGTGTTCCATCACCCAACTCCTGAATTTGGAGCTATTAAACATTTTTGTATTATTAAAACACCAACCAGCTCTTTTTTGCATCCCTGCAAACAAACCATTTTACAACTAACAAACATTTTTAAAACATTCATTCAAAACTTGTGCCTTGTTTATGTTTCTTTCTTGTAAATAAAGTAAGTATAAGAAAATGGAACCCTGCATCTGTGCCATGTTCCCTGAGCCCTACATGACAGATGGACCGACCTTCCCCAGAGGCGCAGCGGGTTCCACCATGGGCATGTGGGCTGGTATGGGTCCGCGGAGTGTTGCGAGCTGGAACCAGCATCGGGGGGTACTGATGCAGGTGAGTGTACTGTGACTCACTCATCTTTGGCCCGACCAAGGGGGAGTTCCCGCTTAGGCTTGCCATTTGGCGAGGTGGGAGTTCTGTGGCTTGGAGCCATGGGAGCCAAGGTGGGTTGCTGCGCCCCCATTTCCAGTCCGCCGATCAGTTGCCCAAGACGTCGCCGACTTCCTCCGCGGCAAATCCACTGGCACTTCAGCCCGACTTGCCTTGCAAGGCAACTCCCGTGCTGGTCCGGAAACCTCCTGCGCAGCCACCGCGAGCTCATGGGCCCATGAGCCGTGGGAGAAGGCTGCCTCCATGCTGGCGGCTCCCAATAGCTCAGAGCCATCACTAAGGGTTCCGCCCACACCGACTCCAAGGCTAGCACCTAAACCTGCACTGCTGATGTGGGCCACCATGCCAACACGGAGCATTCAGGCTCCCAAGCCGTCAACAAGGGACATCTTCCCTGATGCTCTAGAGGCTTTAGTTTATGCCCTTGTGTCAGTCCACCGTCTCCATGTGTTTGTTTAAAACTGTCTTCTTGTGTTAGATTTGCCAGGTCTTCAGTGTTGAATGTTCTTTGTGTTTTTGGCCCTTATGTTTGGTTCTTGTAAATAAAGTGAGTCAAATAAAAAAAGGAACCCTGCATCTGCGCCTCGTTCTCAGAGTCCTATGTCACACCATTTTTCCAACTAATGAGAGTTACAAGGCTAACTAACATGCATCAACAAACAGCCTGTCAGCAGTGATGACATGCTTTGTTAGCTAAAAATATACAATGTTTACGAATATGAATGATGATTGTTACAAGATATATCTGACACATACTCAAAGCTCAATGTTTTCAACATCTCCTTGGAGACTAAATCATTGTCATTTAACCAGTGCACTAGCTCCTGATCATGCTAATCTTGTTGTGCTGGCTGATGGTGTGTTTTGCCTCTGCTTTTCAAAGTGGATTACAACATGGCATAAAGCTAAGCCTGTGACATAATCACCTGTCGTGTCACAACAAGGCTATAAAACAGTAATTGAGGTGTAATTGACTCCGACTTCCAACTCCACTGATCTCTCAGTCACATATTAGCCTGGTAAAGACTGCAGTGCCTACACAACCTAATTTTAGTAATTAGCCCATGTTCACAACATAAAAACAAACTTAATTGTTTGAATCAATTCAAATCAAGCTGAAATGGTTGTGTTGCATTTGTGTTGACTCTTTAAGGTCACACTGTAACAGATAATTGATTATGTCCGTGGAGTCACTTGAAGCATAGTCTCAGTCTCAGAGGCTCAATCCATAGAAATACACAGATTGTCTTTAGCAGGCTAAGGTGACCACTGCAATTTGAATTTTGTTGTAATTCAGTTACAGTCAGATTGGCCTGCAACCATTCCTATTAAATTTTATGCATCTTTTTATCAGCCTGACAAGAAATACACTTTTTAAGCCTTCAGTAGCTGGTAACAAAGATATCCCCAAAGATATCCTTACCATTTTGTTTCAGGTGGGAATATTTGTTGTAGGAGGCAATACTACTGTCTTTAATAAAAATGTCAGGAAATAAAGGAGGATGAGATGAAAAACACACAGCTCTGACAACAATGTGGATGAAGTTAAATGTTTAAGAAAACCTAAGCTGCTGGTTCCTGTAATGGAACACAGGCTGTTCTTTAAGTCAGAAGATATAAAGAAGACTGTGTAGATGTTCAGTGAGACGTAAAGGTCTGCTTGTGCGAATGCACCTCCAAAAGCAGGAAGTGATCCAAAACAGTCAAAAAAGGGAGAAACACAGGACAAATACACTGAAAGCAGCACACCAAACATGATGGTGAATGGACAATGCATTCCGGGTCTGGCTGGGCAGTAGAAAACAATGGAAAACAAGGAAAAGGAGAAACAAACTGGGAGAAACCAAAAGCCCAGGCTCAGTACTCCAGTGAACAGGAGTCCCGTTGTGTTGTTTCTCTTATCTTTTAGGATCACTCATATCAATCTGAGACAGGTTTGATACTTAGTTTCCCTGGTGAGCCTAATTAAAGGGAAACTACTTAAGGAGGTGTTCCACATTATTAAGCAAATATTTGAGAATTTTTATTACATTTTGTGTGTTTTATTGAACTTACAAACACTCATGGTGTTCTGGGTCAAAAATGGCTGGTCATTAGAAATTAATTAGTAAGACTACGATTAGTGTATAAAATCCCACATCCCACCATGCTGGTGCTTTTGAGCACACACACATTTTGCTCACAGTTCATTCTGGCAGCACAATGGCTAAGCGATATACTGTGTGTGAGTGCCTGGATTACATCTTTGAATATGGCTCTGATCAGGAGGAGAGAAGCCAGGGAGTTGACAGTGAGGAGGCTTCAGAGCAGGAAATATCAGAGATCGAGGATGACACAGAGAATAATCCAGAGGAGGCAGATGAATCCAGTGATGAGGAAGGTTGTTGTCACATTTCAGTACAAAAATGGGAATTTTCCTAGATGTCACCCCCACCTGAGAAAAGAGGCCGGGTTTCATCTGAAAATGTCATTAGGATGACCCCAGGCACGTGGAAAACATAAAGTATTGTTGTCCAACTCTTCCTCACAGACTTAATCCTAACCATAGTCATGAACAGGACAAACTGAAGGGAGAGGAGTTCATGGAGACGCCTGGAAGGAAGTAGACCAGATTGGCATTGGTGTGCTGATTTTGTGCGGTGTCTACAGATCATCAAGAAGTAGGCGGAGTGCCTGCCAACCCAGTTCCTGACATCACTGTTGATGATCGTCTTGTCACTTCAACGTCACGTCGTGTCCTTTCAAACAATATATGCCGAGTAAACCAGCAAAGTATGGTATAAAGAGGTGGGCAGCATGTGATGTGAAGACGAGTTATGCCTGGAACATGCATGTTTACACAGGCAAACCAGCTGGCAGTGTTCCCGAGGAGAACCAGAGAAAAATGCTGGTCCTTGAAATGACAGCAGGACTACAAGGACACAATATTACCTGCAACAATTTTTACCAGTTACGTTCTGGGTCAGGAGCAACTCCAAAAAACTCACAATGGTTGGGACAATCAGAACAAAACAAACCCGAGTTGTCTTCTGCCTTGAGGAGCGATTTTCCTAAAGATTTGCATTTACTGACACACACACACTGGTGTCGTGCTCCTGATGTCAGCTCTGCACAGAGACGCTGCGTTGCTAACCTTGATAAGGTATGTAATATTTTATATTTCAAGTCTCATGTACTTGTTCTCTTTTACCACATTGTTTTGTCTGCACCATAAAAATAAGGCAAGATGTTTGGTAAAATTCTCACTGAATTTGTGAACAACATGGAGTCTGTTATTTTCACCCAAATGTGTAAATATGTTTTACATGAGATAAATTATAAACAATGCTTCATTTCACCATGCAAGACATGAAACATCACTTGGATTTTCTCATGCTTTTATTTACTTCTCTTTTGTAGGTTACTGCCAGAATGACTGCATGCTGGCCCATGGTGATGTTTTTTAACATCATAGATGTGTCAGCCTATAATGCCTTTGTGGTGTGGATGGATATCAATCCAGGCTGGATGAAGGGCAAAAACTTAAAGAGGAGACTTTTCCTTGAAGAGCTGGGCACAGCCATGTTGGAACCCCTTATTCAAAGGTGGCAACACCTTCCTCAAACACCATCCTCTGCCTCATTGGTGAGAGATGTGCAAACATCAGCAGCTAGATCTACAACTGTGTGCACCACGAGATGTAAAGACAAGCTTTGTCTGTCACAAATGCAGTGTCTACATTTGCAAAGCACATACAGCAACTACAATGCATTGTCCAACATGAGAAGACAAAAAAACAATGTTAATGTGTTCTGACATAACTTTTCTAACAAAGCTTTGTAATACGTTTTCTTGTATAGATTTGTTCTTTGGCCTTTACTGAATAAATCATACGAGTCACTTTTGACCGAGAACACGACAAATGTTATTTTGTACTCTGTGATAAACAGTACAAAATGTTTCAACATAGTATGTGTTGCAGTTAAAATAATATCTTTATGATATTTTTTGCCTCAGGTGAATGAGGCCTACAAGCCATAAATAGCAAATGGAAGTTCAAAACTTGTACACATAAATTTGAGTTAGTATCATCAGGTAATCTATATATATATATATTTCAGTACAATCCATTCTATTACTAATGTTCCTCCATGGAGACTGGGGTGGTGGTGGCCTAGTGGGGAAGACACTATGCTCTGGACCAAGATGTCAGTGGTTCGAATCCAACCTTTAGCATACCATAACTGGGCACCTGAGCAAGACCTTTAACCCCAAGTTACTCCAGGAGACTGTCCCATGTAGTTAGGGAATAGGAGTCGCTTTGGATAAAAGTGTCTGCTAAATGCCATAAATGTAAACTGTGGTGAGATTAAGTTGTAACAGACTAAAAGCTCCAGTAAATCAGTATGTGCTCAACATTTAAAAACGTTTTTAAATTTAACATTCACACAAAAAACTATTTAAGAAGCAAATAAGGAAATCAAACTATTGGTTAAAATAAAATAAGACAAATAGCACAAATGGCTTGCAGCTAATCAGCTACTTGCTGCAATGAAGTTCATGCAGGTACTCTGCTGTTGTTTACAGGATTTCTACTGGTCTGTTTTTTTCCAAACCTTTTGAGGACTCAAAAAGTACTGATGGTACTCAATACACAGAAAGTGTATTTAGATGTAACCATAGAAATTTTATGATGGGACTCTCCATGATGGGACTTAATGCAGTTTTAACAAACTGTTACAGTGATTTTGGTCATTGACACAACAGAATACTTCAAGACATACAAACAAGTTGTTTTTTTTCACCCCCAGCTAAACCTTAAACCTTAAGGTGGGCAGTCATGCCACATGTAATGGCACTCTGAGCGCATCTATTTCCATGTGAAGTAGTACTAATGGTTGTTGTTAGCTGAAGAGGTGAAAGTGGAGGGAAGCAGAGGTGCATGCGGGTAAAGGGAGGGAGGGTGTTCCACAGCTGTCAAGACCTGAGGGGGTGAGGATTGCGCAAAATCTACAACTTTGTTTATTGCTATCAGGTCTTGGCTGGAGTAGCCGAGCTACTCTGGTGATTGTTTGAGAGGAGCTGGCTATGGTCCAAGCCTGGAGTAAATCAGCACTGTCAAGGAGAAACAACAGCTAGTGGAGGGGTGGAGAAAATCAAGATAGAAAAGGAGGGGGTATTTGCAGGGTATTCGAGCATTGTTCAGAAAAATGATAAATAAAAAGAAGCACAAATTAGGTAAAAATGAGGGAAATGGCATGCTGGATGTCAGGTAAATCACCCCTCAAAATTTAATCCTAGAAAAACTAAGCTGCTGTATATCCCTGGAACTAGAGCTCCTCATCATCGTATTGTCACCGCTTTTGAGAATTCAGAGGTCATTCTGTCCATAGCTGCACAAAGCCTTGATGTCATTGTGGAGAACCAGTTAACATTGTTGCTTCATTCTTCAAGAAACATGAAGATCTCCTAGCTGTCTGTATTTAGCACTTAAATACACACTAGTCTTGCACATATAACAATGTCCTGTAATTGCACTTATGCAGTGGTGGTTCTAGACGCTGGGGGCCCCAGGTAAAATTAGTCGATTGGGCGTGGGGGGTTGTAAACATTACATTTTGTCTCAGTAGGTGCAGATGAAAATACTTTGTTGTGTGTGGGAGAGAGGAGTGCATGAATACGTTTTGTTAAAGGGGAGGAGCATGAATACGTTTTGTTAAAGGGGAGGAGCAAAAACAATTGGTCAACAATTTGTATCTTTGTATCAAGGAATCATATTCTTTTCTTTAAAATGACGTTCATTCTTTTTTTAATTGCTCTGAATAAGAGCATTTGCTATATCCAGTACACATTCTGAAACTTGACGGTACAAAATCTATTTTCTATTAATACCCAAACCCTCCCTGATGGTTTCTGCAATGCTTAGGATGGATCCATCGCGTGAGTAGAAATAACATATTCATCCATAAACCCTGCACAAGTTCCTTGGCTTAATCCCTCTATTCCCCATCCACCCCCACGCTCTTCTCTGCCTGTTTTTTTCCCCTCAATCTGTTCCTTATCAAAGTGAGACACATGAAACCTGGTAATCTGACGTCTTGGTTTGCCATCCAGCAGCCTCAATAAAGCCCCTCGCTGAAGTGAACTGTGTGTAGCCTGCAGGCATTAGTTTTTTTTTTATCACCTCACTCTGGAGGCATGCGCAGTCTCACAGCAGCACTGGTGCGAGCAAAACTTTTTCTCTCATTACTGTTCACCACATGCCGGGTGATCCTGGAGAGAGAAGTTGACTCTCACATTCTTGAAAAAAAAAAAAGATGAAAAGCAATTTTATTTTGATGTCAGAGACCCTTTCTTTCACACAGAGACTTTTTCCCTACATGCTAGGATCACAGAGATAGTCCCTTGAAATGCAGAGCAAAAACTATGAATGGAAGATCTTGCCTCCATTTGTTACACAGAAAATAAAGTGACTTGTTTCATCAGAATGATATTACCTTCTAGGCACTTGTATGTAGCCCTTTATATCTCTAGAAATTGTGCACACAGTGAATTCCAGCAGCAAGGACGGAAAACAGAGTTCACTGGGTTTGTAATGGCGTGCATGGTGGATTTCAGGTCCCTCCCCTTGACCACAGAACTACATTTGTGTGTGTGTGTGTGTGTGTGTGTGTGTGTGTGTGTGTGTGTGTTTGTGTGTGTGTGTGTTTGTCACAGCTGTGAGACTGGGAGTGACTGCTTCTCATAGCCTAACAAAAGACTTGTGCTGGGTTTGCTCTTGGTAAACAAACCTAGCTAGCTTTTATAGCCCTCTGTGGTGAGCTTTGCTAAGAATACGCTACTTTATCAAAAAATCTGATTTGTACGTAAGTGGAAAATAACATATAATTTCAACATTTCAGTGTTTTTCAGACCTCGTCTACATCCTCCTAAAAACAGGTTGTCATCCGTAGTGAAAACATAGTTAGCATGTGTTTTACCGTCTACAGTTCACGAGTCTTCACTACAACTGTCTCTAATCTTAACGATTGTTATGAAACCTAATGGGCAATTGAACCTGAATTAGTCATGGTCTAGGGGAAAGGTAGGATGGAACAATAAACACAGTGGCTGGCATGCCCTCAATTTACTGAGACACACACAAAAGTACAGTCCATACAAAGTTAACACCACACACATCTCTTGCTTCCTCTTAGAACATGTCCATTTTCTTTCTGCAGTCAATTACCCTCTTCTGCACAGTCACCACCATTATAGCTGCCTGTTTTGACTCTACCATGATTCCCATGGCAACTGTGTGTACTTTGCTAAAGCCCATTGTATGGAAGGGGAGGGTCAATCTTTCCATGTCCACCGCTCATTCTCTCTCTCTCTCTCTCTCTCTCTCTCTCTCTCTCTCTCTCTCTCTCTCTCT
>JBBIGA010000001.1:39720134-39737167 GCA_037576975.1 Alestes dentex | reverse complement strand
GGGTTCCTGGACGGTTTATTTTGGACCCTTCCCTCATCCATGACTACCGTCGTAGGGTATCCTCTCAGCCTGGGCCGGAAATGAGCACGTCACTAGGTATATAAACAGGAAACAGGTAGATCCAGGTTGCTCGTTCATTGAGTCCCTTCATCTCGCCAGTCTACTCAGCTCTGGATTCACGTGAGTACTCACTACCTTGTGTGTATGAATGTGAACGTTGATTCTAGTGGGAATCCTAACTCTGTCTCGGAGCATTCGCAGAACAAAGTGCATGATTCTACCAACCCTCTCACTTCTGTCCGCGTCTGGGTTCATCCATCACGCTACACAGGTGAACTCCTAGTCTGCTAAGTTCTTTATCACCTAATCTTGGTGACAGCAGGTGTAAATCCTGTGTTTAGAGGCTATAAAATAATTGGGATGGAATCATTATGAGTTGCTGACATGGTAACTTTTGCTGCTGTATTTAAAATACCTTTTCATGACCATTACTCTGGCCTGACTCTTATTAAAGCTGTAAAAATGTCATGAAAATTGAATTATGGTTGATTATGGTAAGAGTTACGTACACTTAAGAGATTTGCTTCCCATTACTCCCCTCATCATGAAACTGGGTGGGACTTGCTGTGACTCCTGGGAAGTATGCAGAACTGAAGATATAACCACTTCAAACATAGCCTGGATAAGTACATTTATTATTTAAAAGTTTGCCACAAACTATGTAGTGTTAAGTAAATAACCCACCATATCACATTTCCTCTAACAAACCATGTTTTCAGCTGCATATCATTATGCTTCTGAGAAATGGGTGCATTCTTTGCCTCTCAGGCAGTGTGAAATGACCCTTTAATGTTAATGAAATGGTTAATGAAATGAGCAGGTGTGCTCTAAAGCAGTAATTAAGCAATTACCTCACGGCCAGTATGAAACCTCTTTAGTTGTTGCTACTATGAGTGGGGTTTGTGGTTTTGTCAGCGTGGGCCTTTAAGTACCTTTCAGTTCTAATCTGCTGTTCCCACTCTTACTGATAGTTATTATGTTCAACAGTAACCGTAACACCTCTGCACGTCAAAATAAACCTGAAGTCCACTTATTATTGTATCCTTCACACACAAGTCATTATCATAATTCCAGTTCAGTTGACATAGCTATGTACCTGCAGTAGTAGTACATTACTGTGAGTTCTTGTTTGTGAAAATACTGGACAGGTATGAGTGTGTGTGGGGGATTAACAGTGCTGTTGGGGGTTGTGGCATGAGTATAGGGGACATAGTGTCTTTTTTGGCAAAGGCCAAGGCTAGTGCCCTGAGTACAAAAACATGGCTTGGTTTTATTTCATCGTTTCGTTGTTTATGTATTAGCAGAAAATAACTGACAAGCAGTAGGAACTGTCCTAAATGAATCCTGTCATGGTTACCTGTGATCACTTTAACAACAGAATGAGGTTATTCTCTGTAAATGCTTACTAGGCATGAAGTGGATTTGATTACTTACTTGGTTTGTTTACTTAATCGCATAGTGAACACGGTTAAAACACATTTGCATGGCTCAGCAAACTAATTACATTGAGTTTGCATGGTTTGAGTATTTATGTGAGCAGTGCTATTATCCAGTGAGACATATTGCTAGCCGCATAAACAAAGAGGAGGGACTTGCAGCAGCCAAGTACGCTACACTGTTGGCTTTCACAGATCCAAATGATCACATCTCCAGATGGTAGTGAGCTAGCTACCAGACAACGCTGACCAGCTAGGTTTCAGGATGCTAAAACCGGAGCTCTGACAGTTAGGCAATTCTGTCAGTATGCTGTAAAAAATGGCGGCATGAGTCTGCATAGGAAGCCTCCAATAGGTTTTATGCCAGAAAATATATATTTTGCAAAATGTAATCTTTCTGCAAAGAAAAACTGCACACACAGTAGTAACTTTGCAACAAATTTCAGTCATGATAAAATTTTATTAACCTATACCATTAATTACATAGTACATTACTCTAATTAAATAGTTCAAAAGTTTTTCAGTCACTGTTCTTTTGCATTTTATAAACACCACCTATTTCCTGCATGAGCTCTGGCAGGAATGGGTTAAGCGCTTCAACATTTTCATTGGCTTCGCAGACATAAACAAGAGCGCACTTGCTGGTGACCCTCAGGCCTGACCCTAGAGATAGACAGTGGGGCTAAAGGGTGTCTCTTTCATGCAGCGAGTGGTCCACGAACAGAGGGGCTATTGTTCCAGATCCAGCGGCTGCCAAGACTCTCTCTCCTCCATGAAAAGTGCTGAGCCAAGCAAAGGCTGTGGAGTTGGAGGACAGCCCCCAGACAGCAGCCCCCCCCTTCTACTGGAGCACCACAACAGCCTGGCCCCAGGGGAGGGCCAGAGAGACGCAGCCGAAATCATCTCAACTGTTGCTGCTTGACTTTAGTTTCTCTTCTGTGGTTGCTTTAGCTTTTACTCTGAAAAACATGACACATTGAAATAACATTTAAATTCCCACACAAATGAAATGTTGCTGCTGTGGTAACACAATCAGGTATCTCTGTGACAGTAACTTTTTGGAAAAAGGAATGACACTTTAAAGGGCCCATATCCTACATATTTCTTGCATTTTAGTTTCACCTTAGGTCCACTTATGACAGTGTATAGATTTTTGTAACATAATTTGTCTTTAAATGATCATTTTCTTACCTCTTTTCTTCCCTTAGAATTGTACGAACCATTTTTGTTACTATGGCCGCTGGAAGCCTACGGTCAGGAAGTCGTGGGTTCGATTCCCAAGACTGCTAAGCACCTCTGAGGTACTCTTGAGCAAGATACCATCCCCACACACTGCTCCCTGGGCACTGTGTTCCTGGCTGCCCGCTGCTTCACTTGGTGAATGGGTTAAATACAGAGGAAGAATTTCATGCTGTTCACACTGTGTGCTGTGGTGTGTTCACGTATGACAGAATGGTCACTTTCACTTCACTTCAAGACTGATATATGTAAATTAACTCTGGTCTGACTGATCTTACATTGTGCCTCACTGAAAAAGAAGTCTGGGCTAAAATCACTCCTCATAACTTAAAAAAGAATGGGTGGACCTAACTGCTTAATAGGAAATGCATTGGTGGCTTGGTTTTGTGAATTAGTTATATACATATGTGTATAACATATGTGCTCCAGCACCCCTGGCAACCCTGGTTAAGTATAGTTTGTTCAGATAACGAATGGATGGTTATATTAAGCACAATTCATCGTATGCCATTCAGTTACAAATTTAAGGCATCAGTCCATAGTACTGTTTGTAACCAAATGTTGCTTTTGGAATTTACTTTCAGCCTTCACTGTCCTGTAAGAGAGCTGTGTGTTTGAAGGGCTTTGGCTTGAGTTACACGTTTCTTGTACTGCTGATCAAGGTGAAAGCATACAACTAGGTAAATGAGAGTGACGTGTGTGTGTGTGTGTGTGTGTGTGTGTGTGTGTGTGTGTGTGCATGTTCAGTGCTTCAGGCGAGGGAGTTCTTGGCTTGAAAGTGGGGAAACAGGTGAATCAGGTAACACAGAGGAGTAAAAGCATCTGACAACAGAGATATTGTCCCTGACATACATATATGTTCATGTGTACATGTTAGAAAAACTGGATATGCTATAATGTACATTGGAGAAGCTATAAATTAGATTGTAAGAATCAGTGTATACTGTATATTGTGTCATTACAAATATAGATTACACTATAACACTATAAACTGTGTACTTACTACAGCAATATCAGTTGGGGAACAGCTGGAGCAAATTTAATGAGATACAGGATTAGCTAGGCCAGAAAGCAGTCCACAGTGCCTGGAACCTCCATGCTTTAGATTCCCAAGCACCACACACCACACAAAACCAGCTGTGGGTTAAATGGCCTCCAGCCAGCAGAGGGAGCGAGTGGCACCAGTTTGATTATGATGTGTACAGAATCCTGGATGTAACCATCAATGGGGGGTGCTGGCAGAAGACTCAAAACAATGGCAACCATGATCACCAGCCTTGGCACTGAGAGTTTGTCCCGTGGAGAAGAGCAGTAGTAAAGGCCAGTGCACCATGAAGCTGAGATCACACAGGCGAGACTTGAACCATGGGGGGTTTGAAGTGGCAGTTCAAGGGGGTGAGGATGAGAAAAACAGGCTAGGAGAACTCTGAGGCATCCTTAGCAAAAATATAACTTTCTGTAGAGCACAGTGGCACAGGAGGCAGACTAATGAGAAGAAAGACACTGACTTCCTAGCACATCCCTTTTTGTGCAGCAGCCAGCTTGCATGCTCAAAACAAGAGATAGGTAACCATTTTCAAAACATCTACAGGGACACTCAACAAAGGAAAGACTGTAGAACCTTGTTCAATCTGCTGGACCAACCAATGATTTTAACATCAAAAAATCTGTTGTCGAGGCTGCCAGAGCCAGCTCATCAGCTGGAACCAGTGGAGTGCCCCATCTGGTGTACAAGAGGTGTCCAAAGCTCATGACCATGGAGGATCGATCCTGCGGGTGATCTAGAGAAGGGTCAAAATAACCCAATAATGGAGATTTGCAGAAGAGGTATGAGTCATAAAGGATGAGACTTCACAACAAGCAGTTTAGGACCATGTCATTGCTCAGTGTCCAGGGATATTTTTCAGTGTCATTGTCCAACAGCTGAGTACCCCGTAAAGAACCAGTATATTGACACCTCAGTGCCTAGAACACTGTGGAGTAACTACACAGCTGGTCAGAGAGGCATGAGAAGTACCTTGCCAGTGGACCCTGCCAATGCATACGGTTTCATACCCCATTAATTAGTCTAGACAGTCTTAATGTCTCTTGGACACAGGCTGGGAACTGATCACTCCTGCTGGGGTCATGTGAAGAAGGGAGTCTGAAAGACCTGAAACACCTAATGACCCCAGGTACTATTAGTGATTGTGTCCAAGTGCATCATTATATGTATATAACTATTTTGCTCCTGAAGCCCTAGACAAAGTCTTGCTCCAGACATCTCCAAACAAATGTGTTGGTGCTCTTTTAGACTCCTAGCCACAGATGGATGTGGCACCACCAGGAATCAAACCCAAAACAATGTTTCAACTCTAATGAATCCAACACTACACCATCACTGAAGTTCCACTGCAGTTATACGTTACTCAACACTTATGCTGTTCTTTGACCTGTTGTTCTAAGTTATTCAGTACTTAGGCTCTTTTTGACCTTGTACTTTTGAATTTGTACTCATGTTTGCAACACCACTTTTATTTCCATGGAAGTCTATTAGTTCCATTCTGTTAGTTCTAGTATCAAAGCTGAGTTACACATGCCATATATACTTGGTATGTCATCATTGTGTAAGTTGTCTCATTCATTTCTGTTCTAGGATCATGAGTTTCAAATGAGGCATCTTAATGCCTTAATGAAATACTAAAGAGAAAGGTTAGGATTAGAGCCCCCCTATATCTGATGACCCTGGTATAAAGGGCAT
Source organism: Alestes dentex (assembly GCA_037576975.1). Classification (NCBI taxonomy): domain Eukaryota; kingdom Metazoa; phylum Chordata; class Actinopteri; order Characiformes; family Alestidae; genus Alestes; species Alestes dentex. The sequence goes on along the minus strand of JBBIGA010000001.1, from coordinate 39,731,692 downwards.
AAATTTAGTTTGAGAGGAACTGTTCCTGCCTGGTCTATTAATGTTCAAGAGTCTAGGACATTTACAGCTTCGTGTGTGTGTGTGTGTGTGTGTGTGTGTGTGTGTGTGTGTGTGTGTGTGTGTGTATATGTGTGAACTGACAGGCAGTCATTAGTGTGGGCAGGAGGCATGGCATGGACCACTGAATTAATGACCTCGCGGCGGGAGATGGAAGCAGCTGGCAAAGCTTTGCCAAACGCCTGGCTAACTTTGCGACTCCGAGAGAGTGATAGAGAGAGTGAGAGAGAGAGAGACAGAGAGAGACAGAGAGAGAGACAGAGAGACTGAGAGAACAATACATAATTCTTCAGCACAGCTTGGCTCCAATGAAAGCCCTGAAGTTGCTCTACTCAGAGGTTTTAAAGGGTGTGCCTCATAATGAAAAATCTCAAAACATTTCAGGCTTTAATACAATTTTATTGAAAAAATGTACCAATGGAAAAAAAAAAAATCAGAAATCAGTTTTGAAGAGCAAAGCTCTTATGTACAGCATATTGCACTATATAACAAATTGTCTAAAACTTCCATACTGTATCAACGTAAAAAGAGGGGGATAAAAAGACCAACAAATAAGGAGTGCACAGTACAGTCTCGAAGACACACAGTCAATGTTTACAAAAATGCTACATTTTCGCTGGGTCTCATTTCTTGGTATACAGAGAATGTGTGATCCTCAAGACTTTTGTTGACTCTACATGAACAAGAGGGGCTTCTAGGATCTCAAAATGTAACTGGATTGTTGTAGATTAAATTACAGTGTTTAGTCCATTTTATTAAAAATGCCAACTTTGTATGTTCTACAAAAAAGCCCTTTGATCTGATTTGATTTGTCGTACAGTATAGAACCAATCCATATTTAAAAAAAAAAAAAAAAGAAATAAAAGACTGCTGTTAAAAAGTACTACATTTTTTAATCTGGGGGAAAAAAACATGAACAAGATATGCTCTGACATTTAAAAACCAAACAGTCAGTATTACTTACTTGGGGGAACTGAATGTTGGATTCAACTATTTTACAAGACACTGTTGGTTTCCATTACAGACCACCATCAGGTTTATCTTTATCCTGATATTTCTTTTGAACATTGAAATTTGCGTGCAGACCCCAGCCCTCAGCACTTCCTCTTTACAAATCTTTCCCCTCAGACTAATACTGGGCACCATGGTGTGCTTGCAATCCTTAGAGTAAAACATACACTTGGGCACTTGTGCCTGGCTTTTCTGAAGAACTTCAGAAGAACAATGCCAGGAGATGCCATTTACTATAACACTGGAAAATCAAAGGACGCATGAGAAAAACAGATGCAAAAGTACTTTCCAGTGCATGAAAATAATAGTAATAAAAAAGTTCCAACCCATTAACTTTGCCCAGTGTCTAAAACATCTTCCCTAGCCTGACTGGCTATTCAGGGATTGAGAAATGTTTGCCATTTAAAGGAATACATCATCCAAAACCCGACACCATCGCCAAAATGGATAAAAGTTGGTAGCCAGTCGACATCATAAAAATGAGATCATGCTAACTTTTCTCCAGTAGCATTCACTAGCTGCTAGCCATGGTCTCGTCCTTCGAACTATACCAGATGATTCATCTCCATCCGCGAATTTGCCTATTTAAAAACCATCAGGTATGCTGGGACAATTAAAGACAAATAGAAGGGCTAGGAAAAAAGTAATGAGTCACTGTTGTAGAATTGGGTGGAAATGGCCATCCCTGGTCACACAAGACAACACTATCCTTCACTGATTTGTTACACTGACTAGGTAAATCTACTCTTAAAGTAAGATGCTAAAAATAATCATTTAGGGCAATGCCACAGAATCGCTAAATCAGTATTTACCCAACCCTGGACCTGGAAGCACACTGCCCTGCATATTTTTGTGCGCTCCTCTGTTTTAATAAACCCAGCACAACTAGTTGTATCCAATTAGTTGTATCAAGTGTTTGGTGCAGGAAAAAAGGGAAAAAAAACATCAATTTGTGCAAGATGGTAGAGCACTTCAGTTGAGTGGTTTCAATTGTGTTGTTTTTAAACAACCACACATTGAAAAGTTCTTTAGGTTTTTCCATGGCACTGCACTAAAAAACCTTTCTGGCATTATACTTAAGAGTGTAACATTTTCTCCCAAATTATCTTAAAGCAGAACTCTTCATACAGTTTCAACAGGGACAAATCCAAAAACAGCCTTTCTAAACCAAGATGTTTTGGGAATACAGTATGATCTTACAGTGTAGCCAAGACCATTCAGACCAAGATCATACAAAAAGTTCTCCCTTTATAACTCATAACTAATTCCTCACTCTGCAGGATACAGACGTGGACTACCAATGAAACTGACAACCTTCTTTTGGGATACTTCTAAACTGAACATGGCTAACCCCCCATGCTCTTAAGGCAGAGGAGAAAAAAAAAAGAAAAAAAATTGCAACATATACATATCCAAGACAGAAATAAGTGGCAAGAAACAAAGAACAGAAATTGCACGCATGAGTCTATACAGTAGCAATGGATCAATATACAAAAAAAAATAAATAAGAAGAAACAAAAATAAATTACAGATTTATTAATTCAATAAAAAAACAAAAAAAAACAATGTTAAGGAGTGTACATACATGAGGAGACAGGGTCATCTATGTACGGAAGCTATAAGCTATAAGGGCAACAGACACTGGCTCAGCGTTCACGATCTGCAGGAAACAAACTTTCAGCACTTCATATGACATTCAACATGCTTGAAAAAGTAGCCTGTGCCCCACAGACTCATAGCTGGCAAGACAGTTGCTAAGTAATGAGAACTGAAGGTTTGTACCATACCTTTGTACCTACGTAATTTTAAGGCTACCGCTAATCCAAGTGATTATTTTTGTCGAACCAGTATGTTGAGCAAAATAGGAAGGCAATGTATGATTAACAACAGTCAATTCTAGTCTCTCAAATGCTAATCATGGCATCTAATGCTTTAAACGCATTACTCATATTTAGTGCTTTTGTACTAAAAATGTAGTTCCTTCATATCACATCCATAACTAAAAACTGAAATGTCTGGTATCGTGTAACAGAAGATTAAAAAGCCTGAAAGGTTGGAAATGGGAAACCAAGTCTCGCAAAATATACACTACTCCTTGAAAATGAACAAAATGAAATACAATTAAAAAAAACAAAATACAAGAAAAACAGCATTAAGAATCCAACAGTGTCTTCAAACATAACATTATTTCACCAAGTTACAGTCTTACACACATTTTACAGAAGACCTTTATCTCCTATATAAAAAATGCAAAAGTAGTGGTCATACAAAAATTTACACCACTGAAACAGGTCACCTGAAAAGTATAAAAGGACAAAAGCACAAATTACAGAAATCAAAAACGTCCAAGAATCCTGAGAGAAGAAATGCAGTCACAGACACAGTATTGCTCTGGAGCCTAGAAGATTAATGGCTAGACTGATCTTCAACAGCTAATGAAGAGAACCAGACTTTGAGTGGTACAACAAAAGCTTTCAGTAGAAAAAACAGCAATCCATAAAAGGCAAACACGAACACCTGTGGTGTCGATAATCAATGAGGAGTTCATGGTGTCATGGTGCTAAACTTGCAGCCAAAAGCCTAAAAAGACCAGTCTCTTTGATCACAATAGGCTATATATCAACTACTAAAACCTTCATTGAACAGTTGAGGAAGTCTGTTGAGTTTTGAATTATTTCATGGTTCCATAATACCCTTCAAATGCTGCTATGCTCCTTGTGCTGCTAATAACACACTGGAAAATTTACGGTAAGATCTGGTGTATTATTGTAGGCACTGCACTCAATCTTCAGGCTAACATGCACTCTTAAAATGTGTTTCTTTGAACTATAACCTAGAGGAATAGTCATAAATGAGACATGTGTGTGTTATGAACACATAAAAAGGTTATTTACCAATTTAAGGGTTATTACATCTACACTATTAGTAAGTTCTTCACAATCACAAGTTTAAAGATACTTTAGAGAATCAAAATGGTTTATCTATGGCATTAAAGAACTCATTCTGTTTTTAAGAGTGTGGAGATGATCACGTTGACCATTTAGACATCTGAATCAGTGCCTGGAGCACCTCTTGAGAGATACTGCTGATTGTTGACAGGCTTATTGGTGAGACCTGAGAATGCCAAACATTGCCCTTTTTTGGCTGACACAGGAACACTTTTGTGGATTTGTTACTGCCAAATGAAGCCTCAGGAGTCTTAAACTCCCACTACCATACATATTTGAGACACTAGTGGAAAAAAGAACAAAGACAAAAACAAAAATAATCATCAACAACAACAAAACAAACAATAAAGAACTAGACGAGGTGCAAAACTCTTTGTTCAGAGAAACTAAAGAAACCGCCTCTTTGGAGATTAGTCAGGCTAATTGTCAAGTTGATTGGTATCCTGGGAGATTTTAGGGGAAAAAGTCCAAACCAATCCACTGCCTTTCCTTGTACCACCCTCTTCTTCAGTGTACACTCAGCTCTTGACTGTCTTTCTGCAGCGGCCGGAGACGATAAGGCATTTCCCAGGACTCATGGAGGTTGTTCAAAATGTACAAGTATGGAAGTGCAAACAAAACAAAACAACAGTACATACTGTACAAAATACCTCAACAAGTTTCTTACGAAAATATTCCTGTTCAAGAGTCTAGTGAACACCATGGCATCTTCTTGATGGGGAAGAGACAAAAAAAAGTAAAAAAAGCCAGTATCTCCGTCCCGCGGAGATGATTGCCTTCCGTCTTTTTTTCCCCCCTCTCCCCGAAAACCCGTGTTAAAAATCAGACAGTGCCATTAAGCGCCCCGCTCCGTGATGAAGGCAGGACAAATGTGGCAGTTTTTAGTTTTTTAGAGGTGGCCATCTCACCTCCAGTCCACTCTTCTCCCATGACCTGGCTCCCTTTCAAACAGGAGCGTGTACAACGCTGATGCCAAACGCAACCAAAACGGCTGCTGGTTCCTTTGGTTTCTGTGTTGCTGAAACACAAAAAAGACAGAAAATCTTTTTTTTTAAAAAGAAAAGAAAGACAATACAATATGCAATATGAAATTCAACAAATAACAGTAATTGTCTTTTAAAATGAAGTGTATTCTTTGCAGAGAACACTTCATTTCACTTAGAAAGTCAACAAAACATTTGACACTAATGCCCAAACCTTTGCACATGTACATTTTACTGAAAGTTACATCATGGGATCAATCAGTACAGTATATCCTGTGATCCTATTTGTGTTATTATGCAGACAGTTGTTTCTGTTGCAGGATGGCTTACTCTCATACTCATGTGTTTCTGCATGGAAATGAGCCTAGTTGGATTGCAGGAGATTTAAAGGATAATGCTACCACTGTCATTGAGCTGAGGGATGAGATAATAGCAGTGGATGGGATTAGACAACTCTGGAGGCAGGGTGGAGACACACACATACACAAATGTACACACACTCAAAACTATTTTGCTTTGCTCAGCGCCTAAGATGGACATATCAGGGTGAAACCCAGCCCAACCAGATAAGACAAGATGAACTTTTGCCATTTTTTACAGACTGCAAGCTATTAAGATACTATAAACAACCTCCTACAGTAAGTTAGAATTTGCAGAGAAATACAAACACACATGCAAAACAATAAGATTTTTTAATAAAATACACTGATGTTATCACTGAATAAAATATTTCCAGTAAAACTAGATTAACACATTCAGCCCCAATTGTAAAAATCAAAAGCTTCTCCTTCTGCCTTGTTTAAAAACAACAAATACATCATTTGCAAAATAAAGCAAGACGCTGCCCTGTTTAAAAGCAGACCGATCTTTCTTGTTAAGATATAACGATTGCCATTGGCTCAACAAGATCATAGCGGGGCATTGCAGCACATTGCATAAGCCCCCGCCAGCTCCTCCAGTCTCCTTATAGGCCAATTTACACTCCCAAACAGCAGCAGGAACTGCCATCAGGCCCTCTCCAGCTTCATGGGGTGCCTCAGATCACTCAGGGTCTGCTCTGCCTCATTTTTAAGTCAAGGACATTCATATTTTTTCCTCTTTTTTAAGAAGCCCCATCTAGCACCACTCCTAGTAATTAGCACTATTTCGTGAGTGCAGTCACACACTAAACGTATTTTATGCTGCTGGATGTGTCTTGAGATTCTGTCTGAGTCTAAGGCAAAATCCAATTAGCAGACATGCATCTCTGGAAAAAGATTCATATCTTTTATAAATATGCAAGCACAGAGGTTGTAAATCTCCAGTTTGCAATTAGATTTATTTTAAAATGATCCAGAATATACAAACGCATATGGAGCACTCCCTAGTTTAGGCATTAAATACAACACACCACAGTGTCTTATTTAGATCATATGAGTCAACAGCTTCATAAAAAATTATTGTTCTGAAATTAATTCAGACAATGAAATATTGATGGAGCTCATTTGCCACCTTAAGATGGATCACCATTTTAGACCCCCAAGAAGAACAGAATCAGACAGTGTTTCACCAGAACCCACATCACACCTCAAAACCAAACAAACACAAAAAGACCCATCCCTCAGAGTGACCTTCACACACACACACACACACACACACACACACACACACACACACACACACACACACACACCTCCCACCCAAAACAAAGTGACACGCAAATGTCCGTCTGTCTATGTTTGTGTGTCTTCGTGCCACATGGCTAACTGTCAAAAATGAGTCAGAGGCTATATTTAGGATGAGATAAGCAGCAGAGTTTTTGCAGACGCTTAGTGTCGTCACTCCTGTGAGTTCTTATCAGCTCTGCGTGCAGCCTGCCCATCAGCCATCAGCTCCCAAGAGCCCCCACTTATCACTGTGACAGCAATAAACATACACACACACATACACACACAGCCCAAATGTCACCAACTGGAGTTCATGTCTTTGAAAAAAAAAAAAGACCATGGATCAAGACTCCACTGTGACTACAATAAATATACCCAATGGGCTCTGTCAAGGACACCTTCAAGGAATTGTTCAGGAAAAAAAACAAAAAAACAATACAATTTGCTCATTTTTTCCTTTAGCCCAAATGTAGTCCACGAGCCAAGAAATGTTTAGTGTCCAAAGTTTACGGTAGTTGTGCTGTGAAGCTACAAGGCTAATGTAGTAGCCACCAGTAGTACTGGTTCAGGTCAGGTTCTGTTTGGCTCCTGTTCTACGGGAGAGCCAATGGAGGTAACAAATTGCAGTTTGAATGAAAGTATAATTTTACAGTGCAGTGAAACTAACTGTGGCAATAACAAGCACTGCTTAGGTGCTTCAATGGCCTTTGTTTTTCTTGAGCTGCCGTTTTGTTCCTCTGAGAGGTGTGTACAGTTGTCAGACAAGCTGACTATCTGACAGGAAACATCAGACACATCCCCTTTTCTCTGGAGCACAGAAGAGAACAGAGCCGGTAAATACAAGGATCTGGCCTACTGTTCTCTCTCTCTCTCTCTCTCGCTCTCTCTCTCTCTCACACACACACGGCTGTTTTTCCCCTTGCACGAGTATACACACAAACACACAGATAAGGAGGAAGTAACATTGCCGTCCCCAACACCCAGCCCAGTACATATGCAAGTGTACACATACACACGCAAATGTGCATGCATTCACACACCAAACTCCATCTCTATGTGCTGAAATTTTAAGACAAAGTACATTTAAGCGGGCAATATGGCAAAAAAAATATTTAATTTTTTACTATTTTAATTTTATATTGCTTCTAAAGCTTAAACCCAAAGCTTTGAGGTTAATGTTGCTAATAAACAGTAGAGGTCAACAGCTACCAAATGTTTATACAAATACATGCCAAAACTTCTCTCAAACCACATCTAGTTCTTCATTAAGGTGGGACAGACTCATCAATGTGGTATAGGATGCTGTTTGATTTATTGTGAGGTGTAAAAATGAACAAAACTTCGCTGTCAGACATTTCAGACATCACCAGGGCGGTAGAGTGCTCATCTTGGGTCAGAGTCCTCTGTTTTTATGATGGTTTTGCCTCAAAACTGGATCTAGATCAGCACTCTTACTCCTGAGGCAGTTTGTGAAACCAGACCCTGCTGTTTGAAAAGGCTACATAATAACTTTTGTTCATTTTAATAGCTCACAGTAAGTTATGGCATCCTAAACAACATCCACAAGTCTGTGCTATCTCAATGAAAGGCTGGATGTGGCATAAGCAGGTTGAGAGAAGTTTTTGGTAAATGTATTTGGGTGACTTCTAGTATTTGTTAGATACATTAGCCTCAGCGCTCCAGTTTTAAATTACAGAAGCAAAATTTGGACTACAAACATGCCTTAGCTCTGGGGTTGACGTGTAATTGTGTAAATTAGATTTTTCACCACACCATTCCTTTAGATGTCTTACATTACATTTAATTAAGAAGACTAGTTATGCTCAGTATCACCCCCACCCCTTGGGAACCTGTTTTTAATGTAGCACACAGCTGAACAGTAATGTAGTAAGCATAAGCACTTGAGTATGATTTGATAAAAAAAAAAAAAACATATAAATGTAATTTATCATGATAACAGTGACAGTGTCATGTCACCCACCCCCACAATGGAATGACCAGAGTTCCAAAAAGGAACAAAATCCAAGAAGCACCATGAGAAAACACAGCTCTGATGAATCCCCTTAAAACAGAGCTCCACTCAGATAACAGGTCCATCAGAGAGAAGCAACAGACTCTTCCCCTCCTTCTCTCCCTGTCCTGCCATCCGCCACTGCCCCAGGGCCTCTTTACAGACCTGTCAGGAGTGAGCAGCAATTTATCTGTCAGCAGCTGCCTCTGCTATCAAAGCCTCTGCAGCCACTTCATCTGCGCCTGAGCGGCCCGCCGGCGCTACACTAACTGCAGCAACCAACCAGGGGGACTGAGGGAATAACAGACTGCTCTTTGTCGTGTGTGAGTCATTCAGAGCTGAAGTGTCATTCCTGGCGTCAAATCTCTGAGACTGTGGCAGTAATGAGGGAGACAAGGCACTGATAAGCGAATGCTCTGGGTGTTAGAAGGGCAGTTTTGCTACTCGGGAAGACCCAGTCACACCCAGGGGCGTGCAAGGATGAGGCTTTAGGGAACAAAATGTCAACAAAATGAACCCCACTGGCTCTTATCAGGTCATTTCAGTGATTCTGAAAAAGCCACCGGAATGACCTTTCTAACCGTTCCACTGTATGCACAGAATAAAGGAGTATTAAGAAAAGTTTTGTTAAAAAAACAAATGACTTTTTCTACCTTTCGTAAGGATTAACAACTCATGCATGTGCATCTTACAGTGACGTTTATTCACTTTTCTACACATACTGTAGTTTAACAGTATTTATGTTATGCTGTGGTTTAAACATTCCAAAAGCCAAGCTGTCTGTTCTTACATAGGGTATGATTTAGACATCTATTTTCTAATGAACATGCCTTTCCCGAGTGTGTTTTCCAAATCAGTATACTCTTCAGGCTTGTACATGGAAAGTGTTTTTCATGCAAATTTAAAAAGTATGATACATCAAGATGCTTGTGAAGATAGAACGAATGCTGGAGGGGCCTGGACACAGCCAGAGTAAAAGAGTAAGTGTGTGTAAGAAGGTGCTGTATTTATTTGGTCATCTTGTTTATTGAAACAAAGTAGGAAGCAAGACTCAGCTAACTAAACTAAATGCCACAAAAACAATGAAAAATGAAAAACTTTAAACATACACAGTATAAGCTAGACTCACTGCCTCCAGGAACACCTTAGCACCACTTCAGAATGACTCCCTTAAGGCACTTAAATCAGGGTTTAAAGCAGCACTAACAATCCCAGAGCAGGCCTTTGTAACAGCAAGGTAAACTTCAGTGAGCACTTTTAATTCAATTCAGAATTTATTGCCCATTTAATAGCCATTTTTGTTTGGCATTCGTTAGCTTAGCTCTGGAACATAATACAAAAAAATTAAAACATGCCACAAGCATGCTAATGTACATACAAGTCAACAAACATATAATATATCTGATCTATAATGCATTACACAGCTTTAAAGGTGGCAGGTCAATTTAAATATTTAAAAATGACGAATATTCTTTTCTACTTCCATCTACACACATACTTTGCTTTTTTCACATTTGTTCAGTAACTTTCATCACTCAAGGTACATACAGCCCAGTCAACTGACTAAGAGCTCAATTTGTCATGCCAACAAATCATACAAACTCTACAATTAGACAGAAAGAGTTGATATCATCAATTTGACCGCTCACACACAGAACAGAAAATGACTCACAAAACCACTTAAAAATCACACTCAGTCCAGTCCAGTTTGGTGTTTTCCCTGCTCAAAAAACACCTACAAAAGACCTAAACCTAGTAACTGAGTTGAATCAGCTGGGTTAGACTGGGGGGAAAATCATCAAATTACTTCGAGGTCATCCCGGACCAGAGGTGGACATTCCAACCTAAACCAAGTGGATAGAAACAATAGGAAATCCCATGAATGCTGCACCACTGGACTCCAAAACAAATCCATGAAATACAAAGTGTAACACTATTCCAGTTAATACAATAAGCTATAAAGTGATGAATGGGGAAATCGTCATCCTGTTGGTTGACTGAGCGAGCATATTGGTCCATAAAGAGTCTAATACAGCCAGCCAGGGATACATACAGCCATACAAATGATATGGTAAGAACAAAATAGAGGGAAAAAAGAAAGGGTGAAAAAGACATAATAGAAGACTTAAGGAAGTGAACTTGGAAAAAGTGTTTACAACAACCAGAGGTGGCCTAGTTAACTCATTGTTAAGCAGAAAATTACACAATCTTACCACACAGCCAAAAGTAGGAGTGGAGGAAAAGGAGAACATTAAACCCACTACAATAGACCTGCGCTTGTCTCTCTTTGGGGTCATTCATTTACTCAGCATCGCCAAACAGTTCCAGTGTTTCATGTTTGATGCATTACCTGTTTGGCCCCTTATATGGACTCTACACACCCGTGTGGTCTCAACAGGATCCCCCCCACATTTCTTTATATTTCATTTTAAGTCACCTTGGTAGTGCAAAATATTATGTTATGTCTGTCAAACTATTAAATTAAAGAAATGGGGACAAATGTTTTACTGCAACAGTCTGCAAAGTGCCGAAAGATACAAAGTGTCTAGATAAAGGTGTTTCAACAAGCATGCAGGGCCACAAGTATACTAATCACGGCTACTACCTCTACCTTCTGACAGCAAATACATCTTGGCTGTAAGGAGAAAATATGTCTGACTTTGCTTTATTACATGACCGACTATTGAGCTTTCTTAACCATAAAAAGCCTCAAAAAGCTTTGGCAGCAGTGATGTTGTCAGTGATCTGGAGCTAAAACAGTATCTTATTATCACTGGTGAGTCACAGCTGGCACCAATCTGGCTGTAATATTGCTAGTCCTTGTGGACCTTGTGTGTGTGTGTGTGTGTGTGTGTGTGTGTGTGTGTGTGTGTGTGTGTGTGTGTGTGTGTGTGTGTGTGTG
>JBBIGA010000001.1:39707348-39718328 GCA_037576975.1 Alestes dentex | reverse complement strand
CAAATTGCTAGTGTTAAACGATGTACTTTCCTTTCCGCCCCTCGACATCGTAGCAGTACAGATCTTACAGTACGCTTCACTCCTGTTGTCGTCCGCCCAGAGTGATCAGTTGATGTAGTGAAATAGGATATTGTTCAGTGGTATCCGTACATGGTATCGGCAGTTCACGTACGAATACGAGTACGAGTATTTTGACGAAGTATCGGCCCGATACCCAATACCAGGATCGGTATCGGTGCAACCCTACTAATACTAATTAAACTGTTGTTTCAAAACAATCTGATGCACCTTGCAGGTGGCATGAATTGTAGTTAACTGTCACTTCTTGGAAACCATGTGTAAAGTGCACAAAATAGGAAGGAAAAAGCTAGACAGCATGGATACCCCAATTACATGGATATTTTGCTATTTATATCTCAATACCACTGAAACAAAAACGAATACTGTAAAATTAGTATCGACTTCATATCCCTCAACACTAGAATGCGCGTGTGTGTCTCTCTCTTGCCAGTCCCTGTAATCACCCTCGTAGCACCTCTTTTTCAAGTACACCTAATGCTAGCCAATGCGGCAGCCAACAATGTATCATTAATGCTATCTGATTTGCTGTTGAAACAGAGCAGAACAAAGAGCCATTGTTCTTGCACAGAGGCAGACACCCACAAGCTCAGTGGCGGTAATACTTTGTGCGCCGTCACACAAATCAGTGACAAAAATCTTGGCTGGTCATTGCTGTGTGTTGTATCAACCACCACCCCCCCCGCCCCCGCCCCCCACAGACATACACACATACATACACAGTGGGCAGTGGGAGTGTTACGGGCATGTGTGCACATACAAACACAAATGCGCACAGACAGAAGGGAAAGAGAGCAATAAACAGGAAGCTAAAAAGAGGATAGGGTGCGTTGAGCTTCAAGTGGGGTGGGGTGGGGGGCGTGTGCACAACTTAGTGTTGTGGGGGTAAAACAAAGAAATGGAAAGACATGGAAAAAGTCTTGCACCGAAGCTACTCTTAATGCCTTCATTTTATAGCTCTCAGCAGGGGTGGCTAACGTTGCTTCAAGGCTACAATGGTATTGGTGGGCTTTGTTCTGTCCAGCATTTAATGAAGTTTAAATGACCTTTTTACTCTTTTCTCTGTAAGGCACTCACAGTGCTCACAGTAAACAGCTTATAAGCTCTAAGACTTCTGTAGTTTTCGGAAGGACACAAGAATGCTGAGTGAAAGGTATAACACAGTCATTAAAAGATGGCAGAGGCTGTTTAGCTGGGAAAGTTTAGCTGATATTTAATAATTGCAGATTTCCTATACGTATGTTACAGGTGAAATCCACAGATTTTTTAGACTGTCTGTATAATTCAATCACAAATCCCTTCAGAGTGGTTTGATGTCGAAATGGTCCATTTTAGAAAAACGTACTGATCTCTTTACAGTGGTCAGTAATAGGAACCGGAGTAACAGGAATGTGTCTTCTGAGTTTTTATTTGTAATTAATATGATAGGAAAAAAGTGTCATTGTCATTTAGTCTAAGACACTTCACATTCTGGAAACTGGAAATGTTGCATATTACCAAATGTGCAGCTTGAAGTGTGAATTATCACAAACTTCAAGTGTTTCACTTGCTGCTAATTTGACTTGTTGCTAGAAGATATTAAGAGGTAAATGCTTACCAAACAGTCAATAATATAAAAAAACGTGAAACTGCTCATAACATACAGTCATGCTGAAAATTGGAGCCAACCTAAGCTCATTGAGAACAAGCTTATGAGGCATTACGAGATCAGATACCTTCAGCAGATACTGACTCACCAGCATGTGCTCTTGATAGAACTGATCCCCAATCATTTGGAGTTTCTGACCAATACGAGCCTCCACACTGTGTGCGGGCCGTCTCTGATGCTCCATGGCACGCTGATCCCCCTGAAGCATTATGTCCTCAGCAAGGTCAGGACGGGCAGATGGTGCCAGTAATAGCAATCCTGCACTACCTAAAAATGAGAATACAGGTTATTGCGGTTAGAGTTCAGAAAGAGGTGCTGTAAGTGTTAGCTTGGATGAAGTTACGATAAAGCAATCCTGCACTACCTAAAAATGAGAATACAAAGGTTAGCATCACACTCTGAAATCCAGAAAGCAGCACCATGTAAGGAGGTAAAACAGCACAAATGTGGTACTCATTTCCACCACAATACTAAAGTTGTCAATAAGTCAAATATCACTCAACAGTGTTAATAGTGCAATCAACAGTGTTAATAAGTATGAGCACCTCTCATCCTCAGAACACCAAGAACAGGCTATTGCTAGTAAATGAGAACAGACGGCTTCAAGGTTTACAAGTACCGCAAGTTATGCTCATTGAGTCCAAGTAAATGACCAGTCACTGGCCAAATTGTTATCCTTTTAGCAAGTGCTTAAGGCTCCAGAAAAATCAGACATCAGAACTAAGATTTCCTGTTTGTTGTGGTTACTAAACCTCAGGCTCGGAAGTTTTCAAAATAATAAACCAGACAACAAGGAATGAAAGTGAAACATGTTTTATAATCAACAAAAGAAATCTCATTACAAGAAGACATGATTCACAAATGTCTAACATTTGTAAAGGAAGTTTCTATTGGAACAGCAGAACTCAGGAAAAGGTTGACCCTGGGCATCTTAAGGTACACAGAGCTTGTGTAAGCGTTGGCTCTCATGTGTGAAATAATTTAGATGTCAAATGCTGAATAAAGTCACATCTTGCTATGGGTTAGTGAGAGTGAAATTAGTGCTTTTATGTTGTGAGTGTGTTCATCCAACTCTGTCTCTTACTGTAACATCTATAGAATCAAAAATATGCATGGCTGTGCAAACAGCAGTCAATCAATGTGAATAATTTCTGTAATTATATAATCATTACAACCTCAGCTGTACTACTGAAGTATAACACTGAGCACCTCCTGGTTGTTGTAAAGTGGGACTAAAAAAAGAAACCCTAGTTTGGCCAATTGTAAACAAATGCAGATGTAGCAGACGGTTAAGTTCTCTGCCGCTGGCCGTGTGTCCATGGCCAGGCAACCTGCCAGCAAAACAACCCTTGCGTGCAGTCATTTGAATTGCAAAGTGACTAGGTACACACAGGTAATAAAAGCTGCAGAGGCCAGGGGTATCACATGCCACAGGGGCTGGAGAAGGACTAACAGTTAGATAAACTCAGCACCTATGAGAGCAGTCTCTCTCAGTATTTCATTTATGACGTCCGAGCTTACCGTAGAAGAGGCGTCTTGGCTCCTCGGACACTCCGCAGGGCAGCATTCCGTTGAGCCGAGCCGGCGGCTGCCCTGGAGTCTGGGTGCCACGATCCTCTTGCTTTATCTCCCTGATTGAGGAACGCCAATATTGTGTATCCGTCTCGAACACATCATCCTCATCCTCATCCATGAGCAGGGCCTCGCACACTCTCCACCTGCAAAAACACAAGGAGCGGACACTCTTATGATAATAGTCATTTCAACGCTTTAACGTCACATACAGTGACTTTCACAAACACAATCAAACCTTTATGTGCTTATAACTTATTAGGACCTGTGGTCATACATATGCCCCCTAAATATGTGTGTAACTACTTATACCAAAACATTTTCTAAACCTCCCACTTAATATAACCATAACCTTAACCTCAGAATCCAAAAGTAAGACTTTTGCCATTTCTGTTGAAAGAAAGAATAAACATGGATCTGTTATTTGGATCGTTTTGCTAGATTACCCCTTCTCCCTGTTTTTTTTTTCAATAAAGTCAGTATATTTCCATACATGTGCACTCACATACATGTGCACTCACTTTCAGACATACTAAGCCTTTTCCTGCCACTGAGAAATGCCCTAGATTCAGAACCTGAACAGAAACTGCTTACCCCCTTTTGCCAGCAATTCAGCAGTAGCATAATAGCAGTAGAGATTAGCCCAGCTTGTGGGTGCTGGCGGTGCTGATTTAGATAAATAACAGCAATGAAACCACACGTTGGGGCTGCGATTAGACAACTGATTTACTATATTTAACTTCCCAGTGGTTTGGCAAGGCACAGACAGAAATTGTGTCGCCTACTTGCTCCGTGTTCTGTGGTGAGGTCTGTGTGGTTTTTGTGAATAACGACAATTCTGGACGCAGCAGCTGAGACTGTTTGTCCCCGAAATGCCATCACATCAGTCCCACATTACAATTACGCTACACAGAAAAGACACAGAAAAAAAGAAGCACGCACACACATACACACTGACAAAACAGAAGCTCTCCATCACTGTGTTTTGGTTACAAACGTATGTAAGCTGCAGCTTAATGTGCACATACAGTGTCATACAATCAGTTGACCACGGCAATTGTCTAAAAAACATTAAGGGGAGTAATGACCATTCACCAGGAACTGAAACAAGCACAAATCTAAACAGACCACCCTACTCCTAGATCAACTTCTTTCAATAATGTAAAAAAATAAAGTCATTTTTTGCAAATAAAAAAGTGGCTTTAAACTTAAAATGGGCAGGTAGCGTGGTGTTTCAAACTAAGAGAGCTTGAATATTACTGTCTTTGAAAGTGTGTGCTGACTGTGTTTGTGCATGAACAACTGATGTACTTGAGAGCTGCGTCCACTTTGCCCTGATACCTCCAAATGTTGGGGCTCACTCACAGCCAAGTGACATACAGCTCCCTCTGCTGCTCCACGGAAAACACACAAACACAAACATAGACACACACAACAGGCATACAAACATGACTCTACTCACGAAGATACTCGTCCCTGGATCCATCCAACTCTCCCCCTGAATCCAACGTTACTGGACTAGACCGCACAAAAGACCCATATCTCAGGAACAGCCCAGATCAAGAACAAAGGTAAATTTGACCAGAGAAGCGAGCGAAAGTGGTCAAAACAAAAGGTCTCTTAATCCACTTTGTTAAGCACAGACATGTAAGAAACTAATCTGTAACTGCCCCCAAAGTTGACAAAGACACCTGAGCAAGGCACTTACAAACATCCCCTCAGGTGAGATAATCACACACACTGGATACACAGACGACACATATGGCTACACACACACGATACACACCTGGCGACACACACTGGCTACACACCTGAACTTTTGCACTTCACAAAGTCGAATGGCAAAGAAACGTCCAGAAAATATAAGTCGTCGCTTCCTGCCCCAGTGACCGAATTCAGCTGAGTGTGAATTTATCTCTAGCCCGGGCTGAGAAGAGAGGCCAGTGAAACCGCTTTCAATTTCACTTGTTTTGCCACTTTAAAAAAAACTATGCTGGCACTATCAGCTCACTTCTACAGCTCACTGCTTAGCGTTTCATTTGCAATGCAAATACTGTCCTTTGAGTCAGACGCATGTTTGCGCCAGGCTCGTCCGCGCCAGGCTCGTCCGCGCCGGGTCCTCTGGGCTGAGCTGTGCGTCAAGAGAGCACACCACCAGTAGGAGCGCGTAAACGAGTATTTGTGGTATCGTGGTGTCTGGTTTAGAGACGCACCCAACCCCAGAGCGCCCAGGTTATTGCGGTTAGAGTTCAGAAAGAGGTGCTGTAAGTGTTAGCTTGGATGAAGTTACGATAAAGCGGTTCAGTATTGTGTTTTCCGACCTCAGTTCATTTTGCCGGCTGTTACTTTTGCGTTTGGTCGGTAGAATACAGGGGCGGAGGAGCGAAGCAGTAACCGCTGTTGTGGTTTCGTACCCAAAACACTCCGGCACTGTGACTCTCAAGAGTCGTAGTAAACCAGCGTAACTACACATAATGGGGTAAACCGACATAAACGTGTCTTTAACGTGTAAACCACACCTGCAATCAAGCACTACCGAACACTTACCGTTCCAGTTGTGTAAAATAACCTCCTCCGATAGGTGGGGATTATGCATTACACTGTAAATTTTCCAAATCAGCGCGCCACTTGTGTTAACTGTGAAAATGCCGTGGTTTCAGTCAGTCAGCTGACTGTTTACAGTAAGTAAACGAATGCCTGACTAGCTGTCTGATAGCTCTTCTCATAACAGTCGACAGAATTAACGTGTCTTACTAGCGAAATCCTTATCGAAAATGTAACCGGCAGCTCTGCCGGCTGCTGCCACTTAAAGTAAGGTTGGGTTAGGTAAAGTTAGGTTAGGTATGATATGTCTCTGAAAGAGCAGTGAGTATTTACAGACAGATGATCAGACTATAGTCATCACACACAGCAACGACATGGTACAACTACAGCAGAGGGATTAAACCCAATTTAGACTACACTAACTCGACTAATCACGCACCGTATTTGTTTTCACCGAGCTCGTCTCTCTCTAGCTGTTACCTAAATCAAACCCAGTGTGTTGCACCTATATGTGAGCGTACAGAGAGCGTTTGTTGTTAAAAGCAAGATTTACCTCTGCTCGTACTCTTATAAGTCCTTTATGTCCGTTCAGATTAGTGTACTCTCCTGTGCTCCTTTCTCCACCTCTCACCTCATTCTGATCTGGACCTCCCCAAACAAACCCTCATTTCCATCTACGTCACAGCCAGTGTCCCCGCCCCGTCGTACGTCACACCGGCCGCGTCAATAAACTTCTCGTAAAGGGCCAGGCGTTTTATGCTGTTGTTTTTTTTCACAATGTAAGATTTCTAAGTTAACTTGAGATTTAAAATCTTCAAGCATCTACTCTAGTGATGAACATTGGACTCTCATCATTTTTAGTTATTTTACTTATAACTGTTTCAGATCATCAGTGAATGACACAACACTACTCAGATCAGTGTGTTGATTCACTAATGATCTAAATCAGTTATGTTGGAGAAGCCAAAAAAACACAAAACTGTGCAGAGTAGGCAGGCATTACATGACTAAGAACACTGAACCACTGGTTTGGAAAAGCAGTGAGCATAATCCTATCTGTTAACATGAAACATTAATAGTGTCAGCCGTTTTACACACATCAGCATGCGTGTTTAGCTTCAACAGCTGACCTAAGCTTGATTGGATTTTAAACGGACGAATTTGCAGCTTAAATGAGCAAATACAGACAATGAGTAAAAGTAACCGCATCAGACCATGAACCTTGGGAGATACGTGCTGTTCATTTGATTAGTTACATCACTTTACTAGAAAACACTTGAAACCGCCAATTTAATGCAATACGCCTTTAAGACCCTGCGGTCACGTGCCTCTCTAACCAATCAGAGCGTTTGTTATGATCCCGCCTTCATGTCTTGCAATCAGACACGTGGAAGGGAAATTCCCAACGCGGGAACATCAACCCTGCTGAACCGAGAACTGTCAAAGACCTTGACCAGACATTATTCTCGTTGAAATAATGTTATTACCATTGTAGCCGAAGAGTCAACATTTATGAGAATATCCAATGCTTGTAGTCATAACACACAGTGACCCTGCCTAGCCATAGCGTGCTAGAAGCACCAGGTGATAGCTTCAAAGATTATTTGATTCAGTGGAATAAAGACAAAGGTAGGAGTAAAGATAACAAAAAGCGAAATTTAAAAAGAAGTAACACTCTCTATAGATCTTCAGTGAGTACATTAAGCATAGGCACTATCATTGGCTAGGCAGGATTACTCATATTTTTCCCATTTTTGTGATATTTAAGGTCTAAAATAAAACAGCCTTGAACGTGTCTGGTGTAGATAGGTAGGTACCTTCACCAACAAAGCAGAATCAAATTAACAGGAAAAGAATGAACTGGCGGTTAAATGTCTAAAGTGAAAGCAAGGAGGACTGATTGCCTCAAGAACAATCATTTTATGATTTGAAAATATGAATCAATCAAAATGTATTTAAGTACATAAAACAGGAAATAGAAGAAGGTATTACCAAAACACAGTGTTAAAGAGCCTACAGAGGTCATCTGTGGACTCTCATCAAAACACAGCTGATCTGATGGGGTATGCATACTAAGAGCGCATGCCCAGGCTGCTCCATGGCAGCTCTATTTATGCTTCTCTGGAATCTAGATCTTGGCGAGGGCAGGTGCTGGTTGTTATGATCTGACCCTCTCCACCCTCGGGGACTAGGACTGATCAATAAACACTTGGACAGCTGGAGCAGAGGGCGACCCAGCATTCTCTCACAGAGGACAATTCCTCATTTAACACACACACACACACACACACACACACACACACACATAACACTCTCCCCTACCCCTGTAGGAGAGAAATTAATAGAAATGTCAAGCAACTTCAGGGCAAAATGAGCCAGAGATACTCAGAAATGAGAGAAAATGAATCAGAGACAAAGGTCTCTCAAAGAAAACTTTCTATTTCTATTGCCAATGCTCAATAAAATATAAAAAGCATATTAAACCTGAGCTCACAAAAGGTATTAAATGAAAGACAAAAAGAGAGAAAGTGAGAACTCTCACGATACATGAAACTATGAGATAAGAAACAAGATTATACTTGCCTGCTTAATAGGCATATAGGAAAATCATATGGCCAAAAAACTTCCGAATTAAATTTTTATGCTGTATGAAAATATAGATGACCACTATTGACAGGATGGCTTCTTTAACTGCCCTTGACTACCACCTCCCGCTGAAAATGTACTCTTGGATACCAATAACTTTGTTCATTTTACCTTCATTCAGTCTCACCCTGATGACTCATAGACAATGTGTGTTTATATAGTCACACTTTTATTGACATCTTTGCTTACATATATGATTTTTGACCTTGCCATATTATGTTAGAACTGTACTGTTGCTGTGTTTGTAAATGAACTCTACTGATTTATGGTCATTGTAAATACACTGGTAAACTTTGTCCACAGTCTCCAGTACTTGTTGACTTAAGCATCTCATTGTGATACAGAGGCAATTATAATAATCCATTATAATGTATTTCACTGATAGCCAAGGCCATGGTTCAGCTCACAAATTAAGAGTAAGCCTATAATGAAATGACCTGAAAACTCAAATGCATGTTATGTTAGATGCAGCATATCATATTGGGAGGAAAAAATGCAATCAGTTCTCCTCAGCCCCCACAAACAGTGAAACCCAACTCCTTTGTCAATCGACCCTGCCTGTTCTCCTTCCCTCCCCCACCCTCTCCTAAACCAGAGATCGGGGAACAGCATCAGGGTTCACATGGAGTTTGCTGGAGGCCTGCCAAATCAGGTTATAAGCAAGTTCAGACCTGGGCCACTGATATGGGTCTCCGTCAGCAGTAAGAAGGCAAGCAAAAGAGAGTCTGAAATCAATGCGTAGAGGAGGAATGCAAATGTACCACCAAACAAAGCAGTAATGATTGAGTGTTGTCTGGAAATGTTATTAAGTCATCTACATTACTAAATTGTCTTAAAGTAGCAGGTCCAAGAACTTGGGTTATACTCTTGAAGACATTCAGATGGCTTGCAGACATCTTAATGTTATCCCAGTGGTCTTCACTTGCTTCTAGTAGAGACAGACTCTGGCACCAGAAATCATAACAATCTGGTCATTTTTGTCTTAATACAGAGTGGCATCAAAGTCTGAGTACACTGTGCTTTCTTTTGAAATATAAGTATTTTGATAAGTACAGTGCAACATCAGTTTGTTAATGTTTCTAGCAGCCAGCTTCTTGTTCATGAAAATATCTGAATTGCTATGAAGAGTAGTTTTTGCTTGAATAAGGCTTTGACAGTTGTCTTTTCGAAACCATTGAACATTTTGAAATTCATGTGTCTCAAAACACGGATTTAAACAGCTGAGAGCACTGAGCGCTGACATAACAACACAGGGATAGATCACAACAAGATACAGTACCGAAGCACTGCATGTTCATATTAAAACAAATGACTCAGCACAATGCAAGGTAGTCTGTTCCCAATCTATTGACAGTTAGTGTAACTTTCAGTAAAGACTAGTGACTGACTTGTGATTGATCTGTCCTCTCAAACTCAATCCCTTATTTCCATTTACAATATGTAGAAATATCTTATTGTTTTTAGGTTCATAGCTACATGACTGCAAGAATCCACATCCTCCTGTATTGTAAGAATCTACATCCTCAGTTACTGCAAAAAAGACCACTATACATTTTCTTGTTTATATTTATGCGCTATTCTATAGCGCTACCTGATTTTAAATCATTAAATGTTATTTTAGGACAAACTCCACTGTGATTCTTATTTGTGGCTGTATTGTCTGAAATAATTTCCCATTCAAACCACTGCCCTCACAAACAGCCAACTTCCCTTTCATAAACCATTAATCCTGCATGAAATGCCAATGCTGTGACAGCGGCCAGTTGTGCTGAAGCCATTTGTGGCTGTGTACACATAGACTGTCTCCACTATATGGCTCATAGCTTATAGCTGTATTGCCATCCTATCAGCGCTGATGTTTTCTCTCACAACACTTCCTTATGACTTACCCTGAAAAATAATCCAGTGCTGTTTGCTGCTTTGTTTACCTACTGTGCATAATTCACCATTCTAAGTTATAGTGGGTCAGTGTTTTTCACACCTGCTCCAAGAGTTTTTTTCTGCACTGAGACATTGATTAGAATAAGTAAATTAGCCCTATGCTGCAAGCATGTCCATGCTGGACAGAGTACAATGTCTCAGCATGTGTAAGTTGAGTTTACTGTGTCTTTAAGGGTTGTTATCACTATATAAAAGAAGCACAATGCTGCCTTTATAGTTGGGTGTGCCCATAGCAAGCATATTTGCACATTTAGAACAGGACAGATTTACAAATTCACATATAAGAGCTTATCACTGATTTATCAATAGTGGAGAAAACTTGAATATAGGCTTCTGACAAATTTAGAGCTCAGTTTCTATTGGTTTACTTTTTATTTGTTAAATACAGAACATAAACAGTAAGTGCGCACTGAGATGTGCATAAGTGTGTTCTATGTCGAGTATGGGCACCGGAAGCATTTTTAATGTGTGTGTGTGTGTGTGTGTGTGTGTGTGTGTGTGTGTGTGTGTTCTGCCTGTGTGTTATGTGTGTTCACTGACAACACCATGAA
>JBBIGA010000001.1:39683451-39698434 GCA_037576975.1 Alestes dentex | reverse complement strand
GACTTGCTGCCACCTACGTTTGGGGCCTGTTGGATTGCACCTGCGCACAACACACATATTATATTATATTATATTATATTATATTAACTGGGTATATATGTTAAATGGGTGGAATACCCTAGATCAATGTTTAGATGAACATTCACACATTGACTCCGTCGGCAATTTTTTGCCATGCAAGTTCACTTTCTTTTGCAGTTGAGGCTGTATTACATTTTTGTGGAAAATGTGTTTGTAGTCGGCATATGCTGCCATTATAATTTCTACTTCAAGCGATGTGAAATACACTGAATGCGCCTCCTTTCCTTCATCTCCATGGTGAATCGTGTAATCTGTGCTCCACTAATCAGGGCTTTATGTATCCTGGTGCGTGCGCTCAACTTGGGGTTAAAGCAACTCTGAGTTGATTGAACTAATAGTTATCAGCCGTTCTGAAACCGAATACTCTGAGTTGGACAGCTCGGGGTTACTCAACCCTGAGCATCGGTTTTAACTCTGAGTTTTTTAAATCCGCTTTCTGAAACAGGGCCCAGATGTTATCAGTGCATGGTAATTCTATTCAATTACATTCCTAAAGAGGATAATGTCATGTCATTGAGGGTCACGAAGATGAAAAAGTATATGCATAAAGGGCATGTGACATAGTAGGACATGCTACTTTTTTTAAGAAAGGAGGACCAGAAACTACCATGACCAAGAGGAAAGTGCTGAAGTTACAATCTCAGTAAAATGGAATGATTTGTGGGGAAAAAGTCAGCTAAAGTCAGTTAAAATGGCACGTAAAGACTATGTATTCATTTTATCACCCACGTCATTCAGTAAGTACTGTATTTGTTCTGCAAATGAATTATAGGATTGGTCATTGCAGAAAGGGGTTATAAAAATAATAATAATAAATAAATAATAAAAATAATAACAATAATACTAATCACCTGATAAAAAGGACCAAAAATATATATTAAATATATACAGTTATTCATACTTCCCTACAGTTATTCATACTAAATCCTGTAGTACTGCTTTGTGCTCATTCTGACTGTTTCACAAACTGAAACACATTTTCCTCCCATGCCATTTCCTTCTATACTCCACC
Source organism: Alestes dentex (assembly GCA_037576975.1). Taxonomy (NCBI): domain Eukaryota; kingdom Metazoa; phylum Chordata; class Actinopteri; order Characiformes; family Alestidae; genus Alestes; species Alestes dentex. Next base: position 39,697,341 of record JBBIGA010000001.1, on the reverse strand, counting down.
TTCCAAATTATTTTTGTACTAGCAGTTTTGACCTGAGGATAGGTGGGGGATGGAAGGGGCACTTAAACAAGTTATTATTGGTTAATGGGGCCTTTTTGCCACCCACTGTTGCATGTTAGTCAAAATTCAGATTTTGGTGTCATTACAGTTTAAAAAAGTACTGAAAAACTGGAATTTTGTTTCAATCATGGTTTGATTAATTGTATTAAATGTGACCAAGGACATGAACAAACAATGTGAAAATGATCAGCATTGATTTTCAGCTTCTTTCATAGGTATGGGAATTCTTATCATAAAGTTTTGTTTCCCTTCACATACAGTTATTCATTCAGATTAGTTTTGTTTCATAACTTTGAATTCCATGCTCAGTTAACTCAGTTAACATTTGTCTAGATAAAACCACTGTGTAGCCAATATTTTAAAACATATTTTGTTGTTCTGTAGTCTTTACACCAGTGGTCCCCAACCTTTATTTCGTCACAGACTGGTTTAATATCAGAAACTATTTTCACGGCCCGGCCTTTAAGGAGTGGCAGATAAATATACGTATCCGTATTTATACAAATAAATGATACGCATAAAAATGGGCATATTTAAAAAAAATAATAATGGAGTATCTTTAAAATATAATAATAAACTCTGATTAGACTCTGATAGTAAATTAAACGGAAATACTGTAAGTTTTTTTTGGTCCACGGCCCGGGGGCTGGGGGCCACTGCTTTATATATAGTCAGCATATAAACTGGCACAATCTGCTGTCCTTATTAAGTTCCTCTGGACAGACCTGTCACAAATATGATACACCAGTGTAGCATGGTGAAAGAACCCAAGCGCGGAGTAATGCGAGAGAGTTGGTAAACCACACAACTTAGATATAAGAACGCTCTCTTGAAGAGTAGAGATTGCCACCAGAATCCGCATTCTCACACACGAAGGTCTGGCTGGACCGGAGAACTCACAGTTCGAAGGTCTAGAAGACTGCAGAGTTGAGGTTTTAGACTCAATGACTGAGTAATGGCTACCTGCCTTACCTGGGCTCATATATAATGTGACACGCTCATTTCCAGTTGCCTTTGCGTGTCACGCCAAGTGTACCCATCACTGCTTATGTTATCTTACAATATCACCTCAGTCCTTAACATGTCAAGTCATGTGTGAGCTTTCAGTCTTCTCAAACGTAAATTAACCGATCTGTACTACTGCTGGCTTGACTGTCTAGTATTTCCTGTCTGACCAGGTCTGTTAGGGTTGGTCATTATCTCTTATGGAGACTGACCATTTGTCATTATGTCTGATGGAGACTGACCACTGTGGTGCTTTTAGCAGGAACATGCTATTGCATTGATCTCCTGGTGACCTTTGACCTCCATTAATACCCAGCAGGACTGGATCAGCAGGTTTAGGATGTGAGTTGTTTCCCGCCACTGCTGTCTCCAAGCATGCTCCACCTAATCTTCAGATCTAATCTGAGATACACTGAACACATGATTTTATACATGAAGTCAAGAATAATGTAGACCTTCAGAAGTATAGAAAACAAATGGTTCAAATATGCTACCTGGAAAATTTTTGGAGGAATTCAAACAAACAGCTGAAGCAAATATGCAGATAAATTCCAAATATAAACAAAATTCTAACCAGTCATAAACAATATTCACCTGTGTTCTAATGTGCTGAGTTCCAAACAAAAAAGATAATTACAGGGCTCCAGATGGTGACTAAAATGGTCGCCAATGCGACTAGATTTTTTATTTTGCAACTAGTTTTTCATTTCAGTCGCCAATGGCGATCGTCTCTCAAAACCAAGAGTAATTACAATAAAAGTACAAGAAAAGTGACCTCTCATAGTGTGCAGACATGCTCAACCCGAGGCTGCCGTTCCTACAACACTATCAAGTGATTAGTTATGGGAATTTCGACTCTTTTTAATGAGTTGGATCATTTGGATCAGATCACTAAGAATATCCAGCGCCTTTGGCTCCCAAACGCATAGACATATAGGGTAGACGCCACATTCTGTGTTCCCAGTTCACATGATATGTCAGCCCGTCCGCCATGCTGCGAGCAGCAAAAGCATGTAAATTAATATAGGTAGATGTGGTTTTATGATGAAAACAAAATAAGACTCTGTGACAAAAAATACAAACATGTTATTGTATACACATGGGCTTAAGAACTAATTTCTGAAAACATTTCACTCATTCCTTTCTCTCTCACTATAGTGTTATCACTATAGTGGCTCAGTATTAAATATATACAGGACTTGATCTAAAATCCTTGGAACAGAACTGCCTTTCACAGCTTTTTCAGTGTGTTGCCACTCTGTAAGAGTGTTTAGTCTTGGAGTGTGGTGCAGCCTTAGTTCGTGAAAGACCGACACAACTAAAGACAACAACTTAAAATGGTGGTTGTCAAATACAAACTGTGGTCCGGACAAACTGATCGATCAGAGATACACTGACTGCTTGCCCTGAAGTTGACTGTCGGATAACACGCTCCGCTATTTTGACCACCTTGACTGTCCACTCGGAAGGAATTATTAAACCTCCACTGTGTTTTAATGAGACCAAGTGGTAGCTTTGACCATATGATGCCGGTTCAGCATCTGTTACCAAACTACCACGGCACACATCACAGGACAGCTTTCTCAAAATGTGTCGAATGACAAACCCTGGTAAGGCTGAACAATAGTTTTGATTATATTTGGCCATTATTAAAACTGTATCATAGTGCTTAGTTTAGCCAAAATGTTGTTTGGAGTCTTGAACACGGGGATGCTATGCTTGCGTAGCTAAGGTTAAGATTTGTAAACTGAAGTGGATTTCTTTAGGAAACCTCCAGAGTTTGAGAAAAGTTAACTAAAGAGCTTACAAGAATCTTAATAGTTTATAGCCTACGTTTAGCCAAAACGTTGTTTGGAGGCCGACTTGAACACAGGAATGCATAGCTTTGATAGCTTAGCCTGGCTTAGCTAAGGTTAAAGTTTATAAAACGGGATTTTAAAGTGCCAAATACATTCAAAGTAATTGTTCAGCCTTACCTATGAAATGTAATCGCTTGGGATCTGGTTTGGAGCATACAGGCCCATGCAGAACATGCGTGAGGCATCTTTATCCACTACTTCACTCCACAGCAGGGCCTTTCGCAATATGGCGATGTTGACGTATGATGCAGCTGGTCATCTAGTCTAGTAATATTCTATGTCTGTGGTCAGTCTAGTAATATTCTATGTCTACGGTCAGTCTAGTAATATTCTATGTCTGTGGTCAGTCTAGTAATATTCTATGTCTGTGGTCAGTCTAGTAATATTCTATATCTATGCCCAAACGAATGATGATCCGCACGGCCTGGCAACCTGTTGCAGTGTGCGTTCTAAAATATAGGAAAAAATAAACCTTAACTACAAGAGAAATAGTATCATGATTTCTTGTTTCATTTTAACGCTCTTTACATGTGGTAAGACTGGAGACAATATGTGCTGTGACAATATATATATTTTTTATTTATATCACATTTGACAGAGATTATGGCTCCTACAAAAATAATTTGGCTCCCAAATATTTTGTGTTTAGGTTTTTATTTTGTCTGGAGCCCTGAATTATCTGGTAGTAAAACAAAAAAAAAAATGTAATAGGGTCAGAAGGTGACAGACATTAATGAGGTGAGAAAAGCTATGTTAGTCATATTAGATATGGGCAAGAAGTGGAGCTTTATTGGTGGGGGGGCATCATTTTCATAAGCTTCTGGGTAGAGAAACATCTGGATATATTTGGTTAATTATGCATAAAGGTGTAAATATCTACCGAAATATATGACTGTGGCATGACTTATATAGGGGCCTATCTTTTCTTGCTTATCTGTTCTCATAAGTGTCTTCATGGCCAACATTTACCTCAGTTATAGTAAACCAGATTTTATGCATAGTCTGTTAGATAACCTATTATTGGCTTCTTATATTGGCCATGAGTTCCATTGTTAATCTAAACAATTACATCTAAAGACTGGGTTCACATTGTTCCTTTATTCATTATTTTCTAAGGTTATTGTTTTTGTTATGGTATTGTTTTGCTTTGAACAGAGGAGGGTAGATTCTACATTTGAGTCTTGAAGCCTCTCATTGTTTCCATATAGGTGAACTAGGCAGTTGTACCAAATTATTCTCTCCTATGAAAAACTTAAATAAAGAGAATGCCATTTTGGCAAGCTCTTTTTGAGTTTGTTTTGTAGGTGCAATGACTGGCTCAGGAATCCCACCCTGGGGACTTATTCGCTAAAGGCCTGTGCCTAGATTGCTGCAAAGCTTCCCATCATAAAAAGTGTTACACAGCTAAATTTTAATAGAATAGAACTGATTTAAAGGTTATATGCTTTCTATTGTTTTGAGAAACCTGTACTTATATTTGTAGAGAATTTTCTGATATTATTTGATTTGAGATCAGGTTGGTTTAGCAAAGGAAATGAATCAATGAATAGAGATCCTAAAACATGAATAATTTCAATGAGGTAGAAAATATACAGCAGTGGTTATTTAATTATTATGATCTAAATCACACTTTCATGCATGCTGATGAAGATGCTCAGGCTGCTGCACAAATGTGCAAAAATGTTTTTGTTTTTTTCTGAAGTCCCTGAGATTTGTTTAAGCTTCTTTTTAGAGTAGGTAATGTTGCATTAGTGTGCTTGTCTTCATCACACCGGTAGTCCACCAAACTGATCATGAATAAACTGAAACCAGTAAAACAAAAACATTTTGATTAATTTACTTTACTGCATTGATGTCCACTGAAATGGGACACAACTGTGTAACTAAATGTGCTATAACAAAAATATCTTTGGCATATCTTTTGGGGTTTTTTTTCTTTAGTGGTTGCAGTGGTCTATCGTTCTGTGATTGTTTTTTAACATTGCAGTTATTAATTAAACATGAAAAGGCTAATTATTTTTCTTGGGAAATTTCCTTTTAAAATATTGAAATAAGGACAGACTATTTTTACCCTCACAGCAGATTTTTAATGCAGTTTAAATGATGTTATAAAATATTTTGCGTGCAAATAATTCAAATAAATAATAAAATATAATATAAAAGATTAGTCAGAGTAATATACAGAATTACAGAGTAATAAATACACACATACCATGTGCACAATGTTGACATTTTATAGTAAAATAAAGCCTAGATTTAGCTTCTCATTCTGTAATTTCTTATGAATAGTTTCATCTGGCTTTGATGAACATTTCTACTACTTTTAAATTCATGTTGTTTTTTTTACACCATCATCAGCACCGCATATTGCACTTACCTGTGTGAGTGAGCATTGAGTAAGCAGATGTGCTGGAGCTTATTTAGAAGTTAATTACCCATGAATAGCTTAAAATGGGCCTGCATAAAAGAGAGTTACAGAGTGGGGCCGGTGCAGCCGAGGAGAGCTGCACTGATACACTCTCTCAACAGCTGCTAATTATTCCAGCCTCAAGCTCGGCAGATCTGGTGTCGGCCTTCACTCCACCTACTAAACATTTATCTGCCCTCATCCATTTTTAATCAGCCACTATTATCGCCCAACAATGTAGGAAGGAGCCAGACCCTTACCTGATACCAGACACGATGCAAACACTGAAAAAACAAGACACACACAAACACACACACAAATGCATGCCTATTTAAAGTACGTTCATAACTAAATAAGACAGGTTACAAATTAAAGGACAAACAAACAAAGTGAAATCATGTTGGGCCACCACAAGCTGCGAGAACAGTTTCAGACATTCTACAAATCTCTGGAACTGTTCTAGACGGAGGGAACACCACTCCTCCAAAAGATATTCCCTTAGTTGGTGTTGATGATAGTAATAGTGGTGGAGAGAACTTTGGCCCAAGATGTTCCGTAGATGTTCAGTTGTGTTGACTGTCAAGATCTGGTGACTGTCAAGGCCACATTATATGATTTACATTATTTTCACACTTTTCAATAAACTTCAGTGGCCCCTTGTGCCCTGTGGAAGGCACTGCCATCTTGGAATAGATGACTCCCAATTGGCAAAGCAATTTTTCATCACAAGATGATCAGTCAGAGTAATTTTCAACTGATTTGCAGTGGCCCTTCCCTCTGAGAAGGCAAATGGCAGCCCAAATGTGCACAGTTATACTTATGCATTGTTTTTGCAGACAAATATAGATCTTAACATATACACACATACACGCACACAAATGTGTGCACACTCATATGTATAAACAAAAACACATGCTCTGACTCAGTGAACCACAAACAGAGCTGTGTAAAGAGCTGTGAAAACCAAAGCCCCTTTTATTTCATCCTCGAGATGAAACAGTGTATTTCTGCACGCACAACAGTTTCTGCTTTTGAACTTTTTAAAAACAATATGATGGAGAGTGACAAGAAAAGATTGAGAAAGAGTTTAAAAAACACGTCCGGATGAGCAATGAGTGATGTGCAGAGCTGTAGACAAAGAGGTGGATCCAATTGCGAACAGAGTTTCTTAACAGAAAAACCAGGAAACAGGATGCAGACTGAACATACTCACACAGTAGTGAAACATAGAGATAAATCAAGGAGGCAAAAAATACAGAGCAAAAATGAGTTACAAAACACTGCACAAAAGTACAAAATCCAAGCAAAAAACAAAACGTATCAAACATGGGCATTAACACATAATCCAAAGACAGAGGGAAAAACACAGAATCCTGAACAAATAAAGCAAGCAAAAAACATTCCAGGTAACACTAGGGTATTAACACAGAGAACTGACAAACACAAATTGAAACACAGGGGTATATACACTGACTAGGGAAATGAGAACACTTGGGCAGGGGAGGAGACAGGAACAAGTCAGAGTTGAACAGGATAACAAGGGGGCAGGGCATCGAAGACAGAAAGGACATAAACAATGACAGACAGAAAAATGGAAGAAGGACAAAAGAATATTACAAAAAGCCATGAAACAGGGAAAAGACAGAAACACCCTCAAAGAGCTCCTGGGCCATGAATAGAATTCTGCTTCAGGAGGCCAAGAGGGGAGACCTGTGACAGGAGACAAAGGTTAGTTAGGAGACAGGGGATGGGACAGAAAGCAGTGATGGGACCAAAAGCTGAAATGGTACAGGAGACTGAACTGGGGACTGGACACAGGGCTGGAGAGGAGATCGGACAGAAGACTGGACACCAGGCTGGACATAAGGCAGGACGAGAGATGGGACAACTAAAGATGACAAGATGGTGACGACATGATGATCTCTGGGGCAGCAGGGGCACCGACAATGACAATGACAAGGCTTCTGCAATTTCCTTCAGAATCAATAAAGTTTTCTGATTCTGATTCTGATTCTAATTCGGATGCGTGGGCTAGCACTGCAACTATTGGCCAACCTGCAGTCTAGCCTTTTTCCTTGAGCCACGGCAAAAAGTAGTTGAGAATATATACTGACTAGGAAAATGAGAACACCTGAGCAAGGGAGGAGACAGGAACAAGTCAGAGGTGAGCAGGACAACAAAACAACAACAAAAGGAAGATAACCACTTGGCCAAGGTGAGCAAAAAAAAGCACATGATAAAGGGAGGACATAAACAATGGCATAAACAACAAAATGGGAAAAAGACAAAAGAACATTACAAAAAGCCAAGAAACAGGGAAAAGACATGGAGAGCATGACACTTTTTTTTAATTATTTGTATTTTTTCTCTTCATTTTTGTATTGCCTTCTGTTTTTGACCTGTAAATGTCTGAAGAGTCATTTTATTATTAATTTCTCTGTTTAATCTCTTATCATAGACTATAAGCTATATATAAAAGGTCATATTCTTTATTTTAACTGTTTGTTTCTTGCTTACACCCCATATAAATATTTGCACAATTAACACAGACATTAATAACATCTTCATATTTGTAAAGACTTATAAGCATTTCAGATCTACACATTACTATGATAAAAATGTCTATATCGGAATGCCACAACTATTTCTGCATCTTTTATAGTGTATCTTTTACATACAGCTTGCTCTGCATGAGGCTCAGCTGCTGGTCCATGGAGCTCTGCATACGTCACAATGAATCAGCAGTGTGTATAAACACCTAAGGCGGAAAACCACACAGGACAAGAGAAAATAGGCACATAAACTTTAAGGGAGCCTACCACTTAGGTAATGGATTTTAATGTGTGTGTAATAGCTATACCATCCTGCATAGTAATGTCACCAAATTCTTTAACAACTGTGAGATTTCTAATTATTGTAAAACAGTTTGAATTAGTAACCCAATAAAAATTATTCACATAAAATAGTAAATATCTATAGTGCAGAAATATCCAAGGTTTTAAAACTCGCTTGATTAACATTTAGTTATTGAAAAGTATTTCACAAAAATGTGTTGTTTTGTTTTGTTTAGTTTTGTTTTGGTTTTTTTCCAAATTAGCCACAATTTAGTCTAGTCACCCACTTGCCAGGACTCTCTCAATCACACAATACTAGCAATACTGGGAGAATTAAGGCTTAGTCCAAGTCTCGTGAAGCCAACCACCATACGCTTTTAAAGTACTGCTAAAACAACATCACTGGACAGCTCAATGGACTTGGCGAAGAACAACCAACCGCCAAATTATGGTACGTCCTCCAACAGACACCCATGTTTGCTAGAATCCTGAGGAGAGATGGAGGAGGACCATCCAGAAAAAGCAAAGCCAATTATGCTTTTATTGACTCTCAACCACAGATGACAGTGGCATCAATTGTGCAATATCCTGGTGATATTCAGTTGCACCAGTTGGGAGAGACCAAAAGTCTTCACTGTGGCAAAAAGTCACTTTATCATGAAATGTAAGTGTTGTTCTCCAAATCAAACTCACAGTTTCAGGTTTTTCTCATTCTATACACAAATTTAAGACCAATTTAAGGAAAAACCCTTTCTGAATTATAGGCTTAGATGACTGGATTTGCTAACATCTTATGCTTAAGATATGAAAAGCTTCACAAGGAAAATGTTTCTCTAGAGTTCATATACAGTATTTATATTTCACACTGAGAACCATCTCACTTTGAGGCTACATGAACTTTGTAAGCATGATTAAGTCTACATGTCTCTTTGTATATTAATTATTGTATATATATATATTCACTAATTTTAGTGAAATGATTGGAGCTTGAGTGCTAAGTCTCCTGCTGGCATTGGAAGCTGTAGGCGAACTGTAGCTGACATGCTTCAGCAGGCTCTTTCACGAGTCGCTTTCAGCAATTTGTACTTACAGCCATGAGAATAATTATCTCGTACTCCCCGAGCCAGACGTTTCAGGCCCTCCGCCAGCAGTAACCTAAACCCTCCTCCTGAAAAATTCAGGAGCTATTAACCAAAAAACCCTACACACACACTCTCTAATATCCCCTTTCTACTCGCAAATCAACAAGTCTGCCTGTCATTTTAAATGTTAATATGTTATTGAGTGTATTTGAGCCAACAATAATCTACTTATTCCCATTAGACAGTTATAGTGTTATTATTTATATCTTTCATTTCCTTTCATTTCAATTAAATTATATTTAATTTACAGTTATGTTAGTGACAACACCTGTGCTGCTTTGCAACTGGTTACATTTCCGACTTTTTTTTTTTTTTTGCTTTATTTTGACCAAGAATGTAACAACAACATTTTCAATGTTGACAGATGTTGGATGACAGATGTCAACTAGAGAGGTAGTTGCCAGGCAGTAAAGGGTGGCACAGACACAGACTTCCATGATCTTTTGAGACTTTTATTACCAAAAAACAACAAGCCACGAGGGCCTAAACACAAACGAAACCTGAGACATAATGAGTTATAATGAGGTTATAATGAGTGTTTCAGTTTGAACTGCTTTTTTGCATGAGCCAATCAGAACAGAGGTCATAATCATATGTAAGTAAATGTCATGTCTGGGTACTGTGACAGTTGGCGGCCACTAGAGGCCGTCCTTTACAATTTAGTTTTGTTTTTTGGGACTCTTATTATGAAGGCTGAGCACACCGGTCTTATATTTGTTTACATAATGAGTTGCAGCTGATTGGTGTGCTCAGATAATGAGATGTTTGAGTTTGATTGGTTTGTGGGGTCTTATGTTTAGTATTTAGTTCTCCGTTGTGTGGACCTGAGTGTTGGTCCACCGTCATGATAGCTTTGTTTGTGTGTTCTCTTATCTCCTTTCGTTATAGTTATGAGTTTTGTTTTCAAGCCCTTGCACTTGTTTGCTTTGTTTAAATAAAGATCATTAATCATGGAAGTCTGCGTTAGTGCCTGCCCTCATTGTGTGAGAGAAGAGAGACATGACAGATGGACCAACCATCAACAATGGCGCAGCAGACCGGGCTATGAGCCTGAGGAGAGAGAGGAGTTTGCCGTGAGTGGGTCAGGCTGGACCCAGCCCAGGGGTGAACCGACGAGGACAAGTCAGTTTTCCACCGCCGAGTTGCTGTGTAGGGGAGATTCAGGGAACGAAGATGAGGACCTGGGTTTCTGGAAGAGCGGGTGGATTGATGGATCCCCGATTTTCGGCTCGCTGAATGGCGAGGCAGGAGATCCGTGGCTCAGAGACGAAGGAGGCATGGCAGTCCACAACGCTCATGTCTCACACCCGCTCCCCAGCTGCCCGGGATATCTGAGACTTCCTCCAACACTCCTCCGCTCAGGCTCGTGCCTGACTCGCCCCGTGAGGCAAGCCCTTGGCAGGAACAGCAAGCCTCATTTGCAGCCACCTCGGGTCTGAGGACCTTCTGCGAGCATGCAGCAAAAAGCGCTGTCTTCTGAAGCTACGTGGCCTGACCTGCCCGTAGCTGAAGACAGAAAGCTGAACCCTGCAAGAGCGGCAGATGGACGAGCTCCAACGACTGATAGCGGACCTGGTCCGCTCCCTTTAGGCAGCGTTCTGGCCAGCCACTAATACCAGCTGCTGAGGGCCCAAGGAGCCTATACACACTGGTGCTCCAGGCGCTACCCCTGGGGCTTGCGCGGTCCAGCACGCCACCAAAAGCGCCTGCGGCCCAGAGCCAAGCAGCTGCGGTCCCAAGCCTCGAGTCTGCGCTCCCGAGCCACGAAGCGACGCACCCGAGTGTTGAGGCTGCTCTAAGGGGGCTCTCGCATCCCGTGCCAGCACCGAGGCTTCAGCATCCTGTAAAAGCACAGAGGCTCCGGCTCCAAGGCACTAGAGGGGGATACTAGTGCTTTTAAGGCTGTAGAAGTGAAAACTAGTATTTCTGAGGCTCTAGCGGGTGTTATTAATGATTCTAAGGCCCCAGAGGGAGCTACTAGCATCACTGAGGCCAGAGAAGGGCTACTCCAGGTAGCTGCGCAACTAACCCCTGTAGCAGCCCCGAGGCTAACCCCAGTAGCAGTTCCGAGGCTAACCACAGTAGCAGCCCCGAGGCTAACCCCAGTAGCAGCCCAGAGGCTAACCCCGGTAGCAGCTAGCGTAGCAGACGCCCCCGAGGGGATAGCTAGCGTTAGCTCAAAGGCCCTAGAGAGGGGTAGCTGTAGCTCAGAGGCTCTAGAGGGGGTTAGCAGCAGCTCAGAGGCCCAGGAGGTGGTTAGCAGTGGCTCAGAGGCATCGGAGGGGGTTAGCAGAGGCTCAGAGGAATCAGAGGGGGTTAGCATTAGCTCAGAGGCCCTGAAGGAGGTTAGCAGTGGCTCAGAGGCCCTAGAGGGGAGTAGCCGTAGCTCAGAGGCCCCAGAGGGGGTGGTTAGTGCACAAGCCCTAGAGAGAGTGGTTAGTGCACAGAGGGGGTGGTTAGTGTAAAGGCCCAAGAAGGGGCGGCTAGCGTAGCTAAGACCCCAGAAGGGGTGGCTAGTGTAGAGACTCCAGCTCCAGTTCCACCCCAATTAACACCCTGGAGGGGACCTGGACCCCCTAGACGCTCTGGGATTTTGCCCAGTGGGGGCGGGTGGAATCCCCTGAATTTTTTAGGGCGGGGTACTGGGGTCTTACAGGGCTCCAGAGGAGCTCCCGGGAGGGGGCTCAGCCTAAGAGGCCACAGAGGAGCTCCCTGGAGGGAGTTAGATCCCGGAGGGAACTCGGCCCTGAAGGACACAGAGGAGCTCCCCGGAGGGGAGAAGCTCAGAAGCTCAGTTTTGCTGGGATTCAGCTTGATGTGGTGGGCCACCATCCAAGAGGAGATGTCAGCCAGACAGTCTGAGATACGGGTCAAGACCTGATCATCATTGGGGGGGGAAGAGAGAATAAGTTGAGTGTCATCTGCATAAAAGTGGTAGGAAAAGCCATGTGAGGCCATTACATTCCCAAGAGAAACAGTATATAGAGAAAAGAGAAGCGGCCCATGGACCGAGCCCTGTCAAACACCAGTGGACAATCTTCTAGGAGCCATGGCATGCTACCTGGTACCTCAGGTCATCAAGGTAATTAACTAATTAACCAAATTTAGACTAATTAACCAAATTTAGATGAACACAGCCAGGCTGAATTACTGCCTGTCCTGATAAATCCAATCCAATCCAATCCCATAGTCTTCCTAGTAATATAAAGTAGGCTAAAAGGTCTCATCAAGCAGCACACCCTATCACGTTAAGAAACAAATTCTGGAAAACATCATGCTTCACTCACAGATAAGGTTGGTGTTCATGATTCCACCATGAGAAAGAAAAATTGTGTTCATGCAGTGGCAGGACCTTAAACACTCAAAATGTTCGCAGTTGGAGCAGCTCAAAGTGTATTTCATTGCCATTTATATGAGAAACTGAAAGCATTTAGTGTAAAATATGCAAAAACAGACAAAATCAGCAAAAATACTTTTTACAAAACTCTGTGCTAAGTATGTAATAAGAGTGAGAATATAACCGAAGAAATCGCAACAACCGACGGAATACAAAAGCATGTTCTTTTACATTTAGCACAGACTTTCTTCTAAACTAAAACTGATTTTCAACTGAATTCAGTCCAGCTGAATTCTTTTATAGCACTTTCTTCAACAGACACTAACACAAAGCAGTTTCATACAGACTTGTCAAGACCGTTAGATAAATGCCAGCAACAGGAAAAAAAACATCCAATGAGCATGTGGAGAAACATTGAGAGATACTGGTATTTAAATTTAACCCCTGAAAATCTCAATCTAAGGCTTATTACTTAGAAACTAGATGAAAAACAATGAAAACCAACTGAGTTACTCTTACATGGGAAATTCACCCATTTAAATAAATCAGCATAATTAAATTGTAAACCGTCATTTACAGTTGTCTGATGTTAAATACATTTCTGTTCTAGAGAAACTCATCAAGTTAGCTATTGTTCACAGTGGCGGCGATTAAAAACCAGATGTGCAAGAACTTAGAGCAAGAACTAGAGAACAAGATCTTTATATATTAATTGTTTTTTAATATTTTGAAAATAATTTCCATCCAAATACATGCATGTCAGGTGAAGTGGGGATTCTAAATAGACCGTAGGTGTGAATGTGCGAGTCTGCCTTGCACCCGCAGTCCGGGTATATGCGACCCGGATTAAGCAGTGACAGAGAATGTTAATATAATAAAACTAATAATTTCCCACTAGCTGAGACACTTTGATTATACAAACACAGTGATTATAAAATGATCCTTCTACCTTTACTTTTATATCTTTATAACTCATTAGTAGACAGCTGTAAAAAATGAAGACATTTTAGATTTTATGATGTGATCAGTTATTTGATTTTAAAGTATAACAATGAGTAAAATAAAAATTTTGTGTAAATAAAGTAAAAAGTAAAAACTATATATGTATATATATAATAATAATAATAATAATAATAATAATAATAATAATAATAATAATAATACATTCAATTTATAAAGCGCTTTTCAAAATACTCAAAGACGCTAGTACAATTATGAGTGGACAAACAAAACACAAGGGGAAAAC